>NAVB01002100.1:0-32916 GCA_002179805.1 Acanthamoeba lenticulata | reverse complement strand
ATCAAATGCAAGCGTGTTAGTGCAACTCATCACTGTACTGTAGAGGAGATGACAAAAAAAGTAGGGGGGAAAAAAAATACCTCTTGGCGGTTGGTGATTTCGTCAGCCAGCGGCAAGCTGAGGGCAGTGACAACAAGGCCAGCACCCACGCCAATAGCAAGAATTCGCTTGATTGTGCTGCTTCCCGAGCTAGTTGTGCTGGCCTCTTCGTGCGCATGAGTGCGTATGGGCTGGTTGTCGGTGATGATCGAGCGGCGCGGAATGCGCAACAACTGCGAGCCGGTACCGCTCCTGGCGGCACCGCTGACAAGCGACAAAGCAGCCGAGCCCGATCTTGATCGGGGGACAGCGATGCTGCTCATTCTTGTTGTCACGCTCATCCTCGGTCGGCTGTGTGTTTGTTGTTGTTGTTGGTAGTCGCGGCAGACTTGTCTTGTTCCCAAAACCACCACAGCTTTTCTGTTTGGGCTGTTGGGCCCACCCCAGCCACTAATTGCGACAACAAAAAAAATTCAAACAATGACCCGCGGCAGCACAGCGGACACTGGCCTACGGTGGCCACGCGAAAAGCCAATCAATAAAACAATCGACTACTCGATGATGTTGTCGTTTTTGGAATTATGGTTTTTATGTTTTCAGGCTAGCACGTGATCCATCCTTTTTACTGGGCGGCGGGCTTGGCAGCCTTCTTGGCAGCCTTCTTCTGCTTCCTGAGCTTGTCGCCAATGCGCTTGGCGGTCCTGCCCTCCCTCCTGCGCTTGGACAGGGTCTTGGCGCTCTTCCTGGCGGTCTTCTTGTGGGCCTTCTTGGCGATGGCACCCTTGAACTTGGCGGCGTAGTGGAGCTTGGAGAAGCGGGCGAGGGCATGCGAGACGAGGTCGGACCTGTACTTGCTCGAGATACCCTTGATGGCGTTGGCCGTGGTGCGGAAGTCCTTCTTGAGGACAGTCTTCTGCCACTGGCGGGCCGGCTGCCTCAGGAGGCTGGCCTTGGCGGCCTTGACGGCCAAGACAACGCCCTTACCGTCGGCGCCAGCCTGAATGTCGATGGCGCGGCGCTGGGCAAGGCCCGAGAAGCGGCGGGCGTGCAGGTTGCGCAGGTTACCCGCCTCCTTGGAGAAGGCACACCTGTCCCTCCGGACGAGGAAGGCGTTGTTCTCCTTAATCAAGTGCCAGATGAGATCAGTCGAGGCCATTTGTGCAAACTAAGTGTGTCGTGTGTGGATCCAAAACAAAAAAAGATATCGTTTTCCAGGTTAGCAATGGCCCCCCAACGAATCATCGGATTATTTTCTATCTCAGGCCTTCTATCAGCGGGAGCGTACCACCACTACGCGAGGGTTGGACGGCGATGGGAGAGGAGAGAGAAAAAAGAAAGGACCAGTTCATCGGCAAAAGCGGCATAAAACCAGCCGCCGAGGGATCGGAGCCTGAAAATATCTCGGTTTCAAGTTTCTTTTTTCCTGGTCCTTTTCCGTTTGAAACGAACGCAAGTTGATTGTGTGTGCGCAAAACAACAAAAATGAGCTCCCATCATGATGAGGAACAAGAGGTGGTGGGACAAGTGAGGGAGGAGGAGGAGGAGGAACAAGACGAAAGCAAGGCTAAGAGGGCGAGGACAGAGGAAGAGACATCTGCTGCAGCATCGGCGAACCTCACCGAGAGCGAGCGTAAGAAGCTGCGAAGTGAACGATTTGGTGGCAATTCGGTGGCCTCCACCGTGGCGGGGAGTGGGGCCACTGCCGACCAAAAGAAGAAGAGGGCTGAACGGTTCGGTCTGGTGACGCCTGAGATTGAGGAGGACAAGAAGAAGCAGCGAGGTGAGCGGTTTGGAATCGTGTCTGAGGCTGATCAGAAGCGCAAGCGAAAGGAGCGGTTTGGTACTGTGAAAGATGACGAAAAGAAGGCTCTACGTGCTCAGCGCTTCAGCAGCAGCAGCAGCAGCAGTAGCAACAGCCCTACTACTCAGCAGAGCAGCGAAAACGACGAGAAGAAGAAGCTGCGGGCGCAGAGATTCGCTTCGTCTGCGACGTCGTCATCTACCGGCGCCAGTCCGGGCATTACGGCCAAGGTCAACGTCGTTGCCGCTCAGCGTCTGGGCCTACCCATCAAGTCGAACGAATAAGGAGGAGGGGTTGTGTTGTTGTTGTTGTTGTCGTCTCCCATTCTTGAACACAACAACATGTTACGAAACAAAACCACTCCTTCTTCTTGTAAATCCAGCCACTACTTTTTCCTTTCTTTTTCTTTTCTCGTCGGCTTTCCCTCACGATAAAGGAAAGGCCTTGTGTGATCATCATCATCATCATCTTGTTCCTGCATCGATGGACGACCCCACGAGTACTACTGTAGATCAAAAGCCAAGGTTTTATTAATCGCCCAATCCAGTCCATCCATCTGGTGCCTTCTTTTTTAACACCATAATTTTTTTTACTACTGGTACGGAATTGGATGCTTTCGCGTGTAGGAAGAGGAAGTGGGACGTCGTCGAGCCCACCCAACTTCCTGCCGCTCCTGCAGCAGGAGGCGACCAGCCACCACCTCCGCAGCCGCCCGCTTACGCGCCGCCACCACCACCAGGCCCCGTCTTGCTGGACCCAACCAACCCGGCCGCAGTGGCCGCCTTTGCCGCCAGCCGCCTCGCCGCCGCCAAGGCCGCCGCGGCTGCCATCGTGATCCCGCCCTTGCCCACGCCCGCGGCCGCGCCCGCAGCAACCCCGAGGGAGGAGGGCCTACTCGTGGGCGAAGTGGAGATTAACAGCTGCCCACCGCCCGTGCGGTACCTCCTGACCAAAGGTGCCACGCACCAGGAGATCCAACAGCAGACGGGTGCCACGGTAAGCACGCGCGGGCGGTTCCGGGCCTCGCACGAGCCCGTCGAGCCCGGGTCGGAGCGCGCGCTCTACCTCCACGTCTCGGCCCCTACGCAGGCAGAGCTTGACGCCGGTCTCGCCCGCATCCACGCCCTCATGCGCGGCGAGGTCCCGGCCTACCACCGCGTGCGCCACACACAACTTTCACTTTTCTTATTATAATATTTTATTTTATTAAAATTCAATTATTTAATTTTCGTATTATTATTTTGAATTGTTGCGGTGGTGGAACAGCGCGAGGACGCAACAACCAAGGTCTACGTCGGGATTGACGTGGCAGAGGCGCGCCGGATGGGTTTCAACTATGTGGGCAAGATCATCGGCCCCAAGGGAGCCTACGTGAAGCACATTGAAGCCCAATCGCGTGCGCGCGTGCAGCTCAAGGGCCGCGGCCGCTCAGACAACCCACACGAGCCGCCCACACCCGAAGGCAGCGGCGAGGACGACGACCTCCACCTCCTCATCATCGCTTCCAACCAGCAGGCCCTCGAGGCTGCCAAGAAGCTCTCTGAGGACCTCCTCGGCACCGTCCGCGAGGACTTTGAGGATCACAAACGCACGGTTGCCGCCCGCGCCGCCGCTGCGGCCGCCCCGCGCGTCCCGCCCGGCTACGGCCACCACGGGTACGTTTTGACGATGCTATCCGTTTTTGCGTAAGTAGTTAATTATTCTTTTTACGGTGCTTCCCTTCTCAGGATGCCGGGCTATGGGGCCGCAGGCTACGGCGCCTATGGGGCGGCCTATGGCTACGGCGCGCCAGCGCCGCCGGTCTATGGCGCGTCTCCCTACGGCCCGCCAGCGGCGGCCTACGGGGGCGCCTATGGTCTGGGCGCCTCTGGCGCACCGGGCACAGAGCAGACCGCTCCCCCGGCCGCCTATCCGACCTACGCGGCCTATCCTGGCTACGGCTACGGGGCCTATGGCTACGCCGCCCCGCCGTCGACCGTGACGCCGGCCACCGGACCGCCTGGCGCTGAGACCGCCGTCGGTTCGACGTCGTCGACAGCCGCGGAGACCGTCGCCACTGACGACACCGTCGCCGCCAGCGCCTCGTCATCATCTTCTTCAACGTCCCGGCGCTTCCAGGAATATCCGGCGCCGGCTAAGCGCTCGCGTGCCGATGGCGAAGACGTGCGTATGTGCGCGGCATGTGTGGGGGTCCGAGACTCACACACGGGGAAACGTGTCTGCAGAGCGTTGCTGAGGGCGAAGTCGGACCCAGGCGGCCAACTCTAGAGGAGTACTCGGCCGCGCGCTACGCTCTTCCCGAGGCCGCATCTGGTACGGTCGATCGTGCATTTGAGTGTTAAATTCGTACTTATACGTGGTCAGTAGCGGGACAAGCAACGGCGCCGGCCCCGGAGCCAGCAGAGGCCACCAAGGGCAGCCACCAAGGCCACTACCGCCAACCGCAGGCGCCGTCCTCGTCGACACCGACGCTGACGACGACGGCAGCACAGCTCAAGCCGCCAGGCCTGCCTTTCTGGGCGGCCAGCCCCTACTCGGGTACGCCAAGCGTTCTGCTTGCTGCTTGTTAGTGCCTATTGTTGGTGGCGATGAAGAGGCTCATGCTTGTGCCGGCAGCAGAGAGCCCACTGGCCTCTGCGTCGGGCGCGACGCCGGTATCGAGTGGGCACCCGACGGCCGCGCAGTCCTCGTCAGACGCCAGCTACTCGGAACTCATGCGAGAGTTGGGCATGGAGCGCCCTTGAGTACCAACCACAGTTCAGAACATCAGTGTGTTTGTTCCCTAAAAAGTAATTCATAAATAACAATTGAATGAATGGTACTACCATCCACCACATGCCGCAGCTGTGAGCTTGTGCAAGTTTCAATCAAAACCATGACATTGCCTAATAATATACCCAAACCAAAAAACTATTGAGATTGCTATCAAAATGTTAAATTTAAAAGATAAACAATAAAGGCGAAATGTTTTCTTTTCTCTTTTTTTTCTTCTCCAGCTGTTTTCTTTGTTGTTGCGCAACGGAGAGTAGCTCTTTGACTGGGGCCACGAAGGCGCACGCAGAAATGTCGAACAACATCAAGGTGGTTTGCCGCTTTCGCCCCAGCAACTCGAAGGAGAAAGCGCGAGGAGCCACCGAAATTGTTCACCTGAGCGATGATGGCACCACTGTCAAGATCATCGTTCGTTTTGCTTCCCTTGTGTTCTCGCTTTGACATGTAAGCTCAATTGCATGTTCTACAGGGCCAAAGCAACCACAGCTTCAATTTCGATAAAATTTGGGGTCCTGTCACGTCTCAAACAGAAGTCTACGATTATGCCGCAAGACCCGTCGTTGAAGGTCCTCGCCTACCCCCGCTCCGCCCTCTCTTCTTTCTTCATGAGCGTCTTTTTCGTTTAACCATTCCCGCGTCGCCAACGGATTTATTTATCTATTTTATTTATATTTAATAGAATAGCACATAAAATATGTTCCCCCTCTCTAGTCCCCCCCCTCTCTGGAGTCTCACCAGTGGAGGAGCAGATCTGTTCAAGGGCTTCAATGGTACTATCTTTGTCTACGGCCAGACCGGCAGCGGCAAAACGCACACCATGCAGGTTGGTCCTTATTTGAACCAGCACTCCTTCAACTCCTAACACCCAAGAAAACGATAAAAAACAGGGACCCGATATTCATGACAAGCAGATGAAGGGCATCATCCCGCGTATGATCGAGACCATCTTCACCTTTGTCGAAGAGGCCAGCGAGACGATGGAGTTTCTCGTCAAGGTCTCCTACATCGAAATCTACATGGAAAAGATCCGCGACTTGCTCGCTCGTACGCCTCTGGCTCTTGTTTTGTTGTGCTTGATGGGGAAGGCGACTCACCTCATCGTCTTTGAATCCTTGCAGCCGACAGATCGGACCTGAAGATCCGCGAGAACAAGGACAAGAGCGTCTACATCGAGGGCGTCACTGAGGAGTATGTCACCTGCGCCGCGGACGTGCTTCGTGTGATGGACACCGGCTCCGCCAATCGCAAGGTGGCTGCGACCAGTGCGTAGTCCCCTTTTTCATTTATTTTTCATCTTTGCTCTTATTTTTTGGCAGCTTTTGCTTGTGCATTTCTCAAAAAAAAAAAAAAAAACTTTACATTCCTGGCAGACATGAACGACGTGAGCAGCCGCTCGCACAGTATCTTCGTGTGGAATGTGGAGCAGAAGAACCTCCAAAACGGCACCACCATGAGCGGCAAGCTCTACCTCGTCGATCTCGCCGGTTCCGAAAAGGTCGGTAAGACCGGCGCCACCGGTACGTCCAACTGGCCCTGATTGTAATCTTACATTTTAAAAATCATTTTTGCTGATTTTTCGATCATTCTTTTTTCGACAGGCCAAACGCTGGACGAGGCCAAGGGCATCAACAAGTCCCTCTCGGCGCTGGGCAACGTCATCAACGCCCTCACTGACGGCAAGGTCCGCCCCACCCCCTGATGCAATGTTTGTGACGTGGGTAACGACGAATTGACCACCATTTACGACTTCATTTCTGCAGTCGAAGCACGTGCCGTATCGTGACAGCAAACTGACGCGGTTGCTGCAAGAGTCGCTCGGCGGCAACTCGCGAACGACACTCATCATCAACTGCTCGCCCTCCTCCTACAATGAAGAGGAGACCCTCTCCACCCTCCGCTTCGGCATTCGGTGCGTGCTCGGAATGTTTGCTTCATTTGTATGTCACATTTTTAAATTCATGGTTTTTTTTCTCTAAAAATATTATAAATTGCAGAGCAAAGACGATCAAGAACCAGGCCAAGGTGAACAAAGAGATGAGCGTGCAGGAGCTCAAGGCCCTCCTGGACAAGGCCCACAAGGAGATCGCGCGTCTCAAGACCTACGCCACCTGCCTCGAGGAGGAACTCCGCCTCGTCAAGGGTCCCGCCTTTTTCTCATTGCGACTTGACTTCATTATAATCGGTTTTTATTATTGATTCTTAAATCAATTGCCAAAAAATGCAGGCGACATCACAATCTCGGCCGCGGCCAAGGACAAGGCGGGCGCCTCGGGTGCCGCCCTCACCGGGATCAGCAATGGCAGTGCTGACGGCGCCAAGGAGACTGCTGCGACGCCGCAGGCGTCCACGGCCGCCCCGCAGGTGCTCTCGCCCGAGACCCGCGCCAAGCTGCCACACGTCGCTGCCATCAACGGCACGGCACCTTCCCTCCCCCCAACCTGGGGTTTCAATTATTCACATATTTAATATTTAATATTTCTGAATAAACGCGTTGGGGGGGGCGAATGTGTCGCACAGACCGCGTGGAGGAGCTCGAGGAGAAGCTGCGGCAGGCCGAGGACGAGCGGTCGGAAATCCTCGAGCGCGTGGACGCCCTGCAGGACGCCGTGCGCGACCGCGAGCAGGCCGCGGCCGAGGGCGTGGAGCGCCTCGAGGCCCTCAAGGAGGAGCTGGCCAACGCGGCCGCCACGCAGGAGCAGTACGAGCGCGAGAACCGCGTGATGGTGGGCAACATCGCCGAGCTCACGGTCCAGCTCGAGCGCCTCCAGTGCGAGCGGGCCGAGGTCCAGGGCTTGGCCGAGTCCCTGGCCGAGCAAAAGACACAGCTCACGGCTGACCTCGAGGGCCTCCAGGCCCAGCTCGCGGAGCTCCAGGCCGAGCACGCCGCACTGGCCGCCGCCCACAAGAAGGAGGTCAAGCGGGCGGCCCTCGAAGAAAACCAGAAGAAATACGCGGTGGATTCTGCTGCCCTCCTTCAATCGCTCGAGTCTGACCTCACTGGCCTCGTCCAGCCAACGGCTGCTGCCAGCGCCGTGCAATCGGCGGCGGCCGTCGCCGAGTCGTCGGCAGCGGCGGCTGCAGCGGCCGAAGCGGCTGCGGCGTGGGAGGCCGAGCGGGAGCAGCTGCAGCGGCGGGCGGCTGAGGCCGAGCGGCTGGCCGAGGAGCGCGCGCGACAGCTGGCGCTCTACTTTGAGCGCGAGCGCCAGCGCGAGGCCCTGCGCCAGAAGCAGCAGCAGGACGAGCTCGAAGCCGCCCGCCTCGAGGCCGGCCTCGACTCCCTCGTGGTCCCCGCCGACGACCTCGATGACCTTGTGCTTGACGTGCCAACGTCCGCCGCCGGGGCCACCGACGTGCCAGCGGCTGCCGTCCAGCCCATGGGCGGCGGGGAGTCGTTTGAAATGGAGATGCTGCGGGCCGAGAAGGACCACTGGCAGGGCCTGGCCGAGGGCCAGCGTCGCGAGAAGGAGGTGCTCGAGGCGCAGCTGGCGCAGGCCCGGCAGGAGCAGGCCGAGCGCAAGGCCGCCGGCGAGCAGGAGCAGGACGAGGCCAAGCGGCGGCAGCTCGAGGGCGAGTTGGTCGAGCTGCGGCAGCGGACGGCACAGAAGCTGGCCGAGTTCGACCACCTGAAGAGCTCGCTGCTGCGCGACCTGCAGAACCGGTGCGAGAAGGTGATCGACCTCGAGATGCTGCTCGACGAGGCGCGCGAGCAGTACGAGCAGCTCCTCAAGAGCTCGTCCAACAAGTCCCTGCAGAAGCGCAACACGTTCCTCGAGCGCAACCTCGAGCAGCTCACGCGGGTCCACCAGCAGCTCGTCACCCAGAACAACGCGCTCCGCCTCGAGCAGCGCGTCTCCGAGAAGAAGCTCGCCGCCCGCAACGAGCGCATCCGCGGGCTCGAGGTCCTCCTCGCCAGCGCCCAGGACAAGCTCCAGCTCCTCTCCGACACGCACGGCGCCCAGGTCGCCAAGTACAAGCAGCTCGTCGACGAGCTCCGCGCCAAGCTCGAGCAAAGTACGCCTATTTCTTTCTGGTGTGCTACTTAATAAGCTTTATTGATGTAGAGATCCTTCGGTAAAAATGGCGGTAGCAGCCCAAGCTCGTGCGCAGAGCCGTGGCCGGTCGTCGTCTATCAACCAAGGCACGGGCGGGGCGCGCATCGTAAAACCCATCCGAGGCGGAGGCGGGCGAGCGAAAACCAGCAAGCTTTCGTCATCAACAGCCGAGGCTCCCGTGAAGGAGTAAGCTAAGAGATAAAAACTTGCTTGGCAAGCCAGGACCTGGGCCTGACATTCTTTTCTTGTCTTATTTTTTTTTCTCATTATGTCTACTTGTTCAACTACGCTGCATTTTTACACAGTCTACTGTTGGTTAGCCAGCGCAAAATTTCAGCATTATTGGAAAACAGAAACAAGACCAACACGACATACGAAAAAAAAAAAAAAAACTGCCGTGCGAACAGAAAAAGTCACCGCGCCAAACAACGGGTGGAGGAAGAGGAAGAGGAGGATGAAGACTCGAGCAGTGAGGACGAGGATGACGAGGAGGATGACGGCGACATCGTCTTTGACGAGGAAGAGGACAAGGTCGAGTCAGAACGCCGGGCCAAGGCCGCCCTCTCGGCCGTCGTTTGGCACACAAGGAAGATGTCGCCTCAGCCAAAAAGGAACATGACGTCCTGGCCGTAGCAACGTGAGTCGCCGAATTGCCTATTTTAGCCACGTCAGCTGATCGTTTACACGCCAACTCTCTTTCAGGCAGCTGAACTGCTTGCAAGTGTGGTTCTAGCTTTGATGATTGGTCGGCATTTGTAATGGTAGAACTTGACTTCCTCCTTTGTCGTTGTCATTTGAACACTTCACCACCTGCTTCAGGCCTCCTCCACGATGACAAGCTTGGTGGTGGTGGAGATATGGTTCAACCACTCAAAGCTGCACCAAGCAGTGGTAAGGTGGTTGTCATTATCCCCTACTGGCAATGCTCACGCATTTTGTGCTGTGATGCAGTCCATCAGTGGATATGACCTCCCTACATAAGGGAGCACTTCGCCCTTACGTGGAAGCGGGCAGGCTGAACTTCACTGCGACAGTGCCAGAACGTTTGTCCAACGAGGGCTATTCAGAGCTACTCACAAGGGGGTCGGGAACAAGTGCAAGGTAATACACAGGTAGAAACAAAAAATGTCCCTCCCTACTCACACCATGTTTCATATTGGTGAGCATGTGCCTGTGGCACAAACTGACTAGGCAATGCCAACACAAATCTCTCCATCAACTTGATCAATCTTGACTACGATTGGATTGGCGCACCCGGGCAGTCCCTGGTTCAGAGTGCCTATTGGGATATGATATACATATCCCAATCGGCAACGGAGGCACATTCAACACTTCTTTGTTGTTCCACATGTCACTCATGAACCGGTACAGGGTTTTCTATTCGCCGAAGGTCGCGACTGCTTGAAGCAATCAATCAGGAAGTGTAATCAAGAAGTGTTTTTTGAAGACCTTTGGTTTGCTGCATGTTTCTTTAATAGGTAAGTGAATGATATCAACTTCAAACTCAAGCTACCACCATTAGATCTGGCTGCTCGCTTTTCAGTAGAAGGGTTATATGCACATCGCCCTTTACCCGCCCATAAGCCTTGGATACATCTTCATCCAGTTTTGGTCAGTTTTCTTGTTGTGTTTCATGTTATCATTAACTCATCAATCCTATCCTTTTTCCCCCACAGTTATCCCAACTTTATGCCATTTGTCCTGAATTGCACCATGCTGCACTAGTTAAATATTTAAAAAAAATTAAAAAATAAAATATTCGAAAACTGTCCAATTTTCATTAAACAAGAAGCTGAATAAAGGAACAAAGAGCAATTTTTCAGGTAAACGCTTCCAAAAGCGCCAAAAACAATGCTAATATTCCAAACAAAACAAGTTGTAAAAAAATAGAACAAAAAACAACAAAAATATCAATTTGCTCAAAACAAAAGATAAGAACGATTTTTTTCATGTAAAATATAGTTTTTATTGGGAAAACGGCTCAAAAAACTTTTTTGCTAATCTATTGAATAATGTATCACTGATTAATTGGTATTTTGAACTTAGTTATTGTTACAATTTTTTGAACAATTTGTTCAGTCAAGCAGCTTTTCTGCCACAAAACAAACAACAATACTTTTTGTCTATGTGACCAACCTGCACCTGCTTAATTGTGTGGCTGGCCCAACATCCTTCCTGTTGAGCACCACTTGCCGCAGTACTCACCTAGAATTGGCCTGTTTGTCAGAAGCCCACAACATCGGCGCTTTGAGTGCTGGCACTGTCGGCCAGCAACAATTGATTTCAAAAATAAGGGTAGAGTTTCAGGCAGACAAGAAAAATAAATTGTATTTTTTATGGCCCAACAAGCATAGTTTGTAATGTTTGGGTTTTGGGGTTTTTAAAACAAAAATCGTATATTTGTACTTTTTTTGCTTTTCTAGATGAACAAAAACTCTATTTTATGTTTTACATTTTACATGCCAATCTTTCTTTTCATCACTTTGGTGGAGTCCGTCATTTTGTGCGAAGATATATTGTTTTTTTAAAGAAGTTGCGTGTCTAGCATTTTTGGCAAATTCTATGTTTCCTTTCTTTTGTGTTTGGATACAAAAAAGGTTACATAAACATATTTTATCTTTTAACCTACCTAACTTACCAAGCTAAGAGTTTGATATCATGCAAGCAAAACTACTGGTAAGGTTTTTTGTGATATTGCACATCTTATAAAACTTATTCATGATAGTCTCCAGAATTTTGGAATACACCAACAAAACAAGGCAAGCTTGTTAAGCGTGGTAGACACAATCTTGTTTTATTTATTTATCTTTTAACCCATGCAGTTTTGAGTTTGTATATACAGGGCATGTCCGTAAGAATTGGAAGGAGCGCTGGTTTGTTTTACAAAAAAACTATTTATTCTATTTCAAAGATCAAAAAGTACTTCTTAAACTTAAAAAAAAGATATTGTAATACAATTTTAATATGAAAGATATCATATCAACAAAAACTACAATAGGCTACTACTCCTATAGCACAAATTCCACTATGTGGGGGCTATGTAAAAAGGAGTTCTCATTACAAAAACTTCACATTTGAACTGTTTTCACCAAAAACAAACAAGCAATTTTTTATTACTGCTTGCACTGAACATGAATGCCAAAGTTGGATTGAAGCAATTGATGAAGCTTGTCATTGGAATCCAGTTTCTGCACCTTTGCAAACAATTCACAAGATTCATGTTGATTTTAGTTCAAATACAGGGTACATATCTTATTTATTTAATTACAAGCTGAAAATACTATTAACCAACATACATATACAGATTTTCTGGGCTGCCACAAGAATGGCAATTGCTTATCAAAGGAGCAATCTCCAAGACTGAAGTGCAAGAAAACCCTAGTGCAGTTGTTGGTATGATAAACATAACATATTTAAAACATTTTGACTGATAAATTTCTTTTCAGCGGCTGTGAAATTCTATGATAGATATCTGCAAACTACAGAACGATCAATGTCAATGGCTCCGATTTGTGATGTGCAACCATTACCAATTAGTGAAAATACAAACCTGGAACAACTAGTAAGCCAAGAGAACCCTATGCAGCTATACACTAATTTATGCAAAATTGGTGAAGGGTATGAATCAGTCAACATAAGTTTTTGGTTATTATTAAAAAATAATCGTTTTAAAATTGCAGTGCTGCAGGAGAAGTATATGTAGCTAATCATGTTCATACAAATCAAAAGGTGGCTCTCAAAAAAATGGCTTTAAATGATGAATCCCAAGACCTATTGACCATAGAAATAGTGATGATGAAAACTTCAAAACATCCAAATATTGTTGGCTTTATTGATGTTTATATTTTTGAAGACCAATTATGGGTAAGGTTTTTCATACATACAACGAAATTTTATATTCACATTTGTATTGCAGGTTGCTATGGAATTAATGGATAATGGTTGTTTGACTGAGTTGATCGACCAAATAGAAATTCACCCAATTAATGAAAGTCAAATTGCTTATGTGATGTTGGAAGTAAGTATTTAATGCATCAACCAACTGGGCAATCTATTAACAGCTTTTGTAGTCACTCAAAGCTTTGCAATATATTCATAGCTTGCATCGAGTACATCGTGACATAAAATCTGACAACATATTAATATCAAAAAATGGTGACATAAAAATAGGTATCATCATCTTAGATCATCATCTTTCAGTTTTGTTCAACTTTTATTTTCACAAAAAACAAAACAAAAAAACAAAAAACAAAAAACCACTCAATATTATAGCTGATTTTGGGTACGCGGCCCAATTAACTGAAACAAAGCAAAAAAGAAATACTGTTGTTGGTACTTGAACATTTTTGTTTCAACAAAAAAAAACATGTATCTATAACTGTATTATTGGCAGGTACACCTTATTGGATGGCACCAGAGCTTATCAAAGGGTTTGATTATGATATAAAAGTTGATATATGGAGGTAAGATTAAAATGATTAAGATGTTTTCTTATTGTATAAAAATTGTCATATGTTCTAGTCTAGGAATTATGTTGATGGAAATGGTAGAAGGTGAACCACCATATATGGAATTTCCTCCATTGCGGGTAAGAATAATATTGCCTTGTCAAATGAAATAAATTTTCACTATGATTGTTATCTTTAGGCATTGTTCCTCATAACAACAAAAGGCATCCCAGGTCTGAAAAAAAAATCATATTGGAGTAATGAATTACAAAGTTTTCTTGCTTTATGTTTAGCTCCAACACCAATTGACAGGCCAGATGCAACATATCTATTGAATGTATGTAATTGTGTATTTTTGTCATTATGCTTCATTATTAACTTCACACAATTACAGCACCCTTTTTTAACAAAAACATGCTCCAAATCTGAATTTTTACATTTTGTACAAGAATCTAAAAAAATGTGATATTTTTTGGATTGATATATATTGTTGTGCACATTATTTTTACAATTGAAGTGTTTTTTTGCATTGCACTAGCAGATGGGCGACCAATAATTAAAATTAAAATGAAATGATTTTGGTGTATTTCACGTGCCAACAGCGAGCCAATGGTGTGTATCTGAAAGTCCACTCTTGGGAAATCCCCATCGTCACAACTTGAGAGGGAAGAGGGGGAGTATGAGCACAGTAAACAACTAAAGGGCCAATAGAGGGGCAAGTGGCCAATAAACTCGAGTTGCTAATAAGCAGAATTTTTGCCAATATTCTCCACAGGGGGCGTTTGGGCCCCACCTTTTTCCTCTTCTTGCTCTTGGCGTTGCGTCTGCTTTGCGTGCTGCTTGTTGCCCACCCTTTTGGCGCAGCACTATGAGTCCTTCATTAATAATATTGGCTAGCGTCATGATATAAATAAATAGTTTTAACTAGGAAGTGCTTCACTGGCCTTTTTCTTAGGGGTATTGCAGAGATAAGATCCGCCACTAAAAATTGTCGTTAGACCCTCACGTGCCTCTTCCGCGATAGGCCGGTTGTTTGCGAGGTATGGTGGCCATGGCGCATGGTTGAACTGGCTCTTGTGGGAGCTAGTAGGAGAGGTAACGGTCTTGTCGAGTACCCGGCGTGCGGGACGATGCCAGTGACCTTGTGGTCAATACCGGAAGCCGTGGCGTGACATCACAAGACGCCCCCTTCCTCAAAAGGGCGAACTTATGAAGGTTACTAACCACAAGTCGGTAGGAAGCTGATGACAAATAGTGGGGTGCTGAAGTTGGACGATTGTTTAGCAATATTGATGACTATTGAGAGCACCATCACCAACCAGGTTTCATTTTATTATTCCTCCAGCTGCTAGCAACTTTGGCCAGACCTAATTTCAGCCCACGCCATTATTGTTGTAGAAATTGACACCTTGTGGTAAAAATCTTTACCTCGACACCTGGGTTACCAGAGTTTGCTGTAAAACAGTCTTGGAACCGAATGGAAGGACGACGGGTTGTGCTGGGTTTCATTATTATTGGTGTCATATACATTGCGGTGGAGTTGAACTATAGCCTTAATCACCTCACTGCTACGAGCAAAGCCCAACACAAGGTTTTGGACGTTTCACATGTTGCAAGTGTCTGTGATCAAGAAGTTGCTGGTGAGGGAAGCGATCAACCAAGCAAGGCTTCTCCCAATGCCGATAAAGTTGTAGTTATCGTCGTCGCAAAACCCACGTCCAAACTGGCAGGCCTTGTGGACAACCTTGCAGTCAACCTTCCAACGGAGTGGACGTTTCAGATCTTTCATAGGTAATGGTATACTTTTTTTTGGTACACAAAGGGCGAAGTAACCTTGTTTGGCTCTGCTGCAGTCCGTCAGTGTATTCAAGTTTACAACGTGAGGGCGCACTTCGCCCTTACGTGGAAGCGGGCAGGATGAACTTCACTGCCACCGTGCCTGAGGGTTTGTCCTACGTGGGCTACTCAAAACTACTCACCAGCGTACGGTTCTGGAAACAAGTGCAAGGTACGAAAGTGTTTTTTAATGAGATTTGACTTTTTGAAAAAAGAAAAAGTCCACGGTTTCATGTAAGCCACTGCATGACAGTAAGCATGGAAAATCAAATCTCATTAAAAAACCACGGCGTGATGCAGGGGAGCATGTGCTTGTTGCACAAATAGATTCAGCAATGTGTGCAAACACTGATTTGTCTATTGACGATTATCTGAGTTACGATTGGGTCGGCGCACCGTGGGCGATTACCCACCCAGTTCCGAGTGCAGGATACATCCCAATAGGCAACGGAGGTGGGTAAACCTTATTTGTTGGCACCCTCACTCACATGTTTATTGCCACTTAGGGTTCTCTCTTCGCCGGAGGTCACTAATGATTGAAGCGAGCAGCAGGTGCCATCAGGGAGTGTATTGGGAAGACCTTTGGTTTGCTGCATGCTTCTTCGATATGCAGGTGAATGACACCAGCTTCAGACTCAACCTACCTCCTCTGGATTTGGCAGCACGCTTTTCAGTAGAAAAAGTGTATGCAGATCATCCTCTGGCTTGTCACAAGCCCTGGGAACATCTTCACCCTGCTCTGGTACACTTACCTTTTCCATAGAGTTGGTGTAACGACTAAATCCCTTGATAGTTAGCCAAACTCTACGACACTTGTCCGGAATTGCGTAGGGCAGCTAGTGATGAATAAAAGCAGCTCTTTCGACTCTTCTGTTTTTTTTTTTTTGCAATTACATCGTTCAGTAAACTACAATGTCATGATGATCATGACATTGTAGTTTACTGTTTTATCATTAAGTGTGGACAATGTTGCTTGTAGATGTTAGATAGCCCTCTGCTATGGCTGGTGACTTGTCGAGTCCAATGATTACAAGGATCAAGTGGTGAAAGGGAACGAGGATCATACGTGATGCCCCTTTTGACCTTTTCAATAAAACACCTAATTGATAACACAACTCAATCAGCTTAACCGTGAAAGCGAAATTTTTTTCAAGAGATGCACTGACCTGCGGAGTAAAGGTGCCATGAAAACCATAAGGTGTGTGGTGAGCAAGGTTAATCCGGGCGATGGGACCTGCCGGCAAGTTTGCGGCGTCCAAGACCACAAATTGAGTTTTGTGTTTCTTGCAGTTATAGAGTTGAACAATAACCCAACCATCATCTTCAACACTTTCACAGCTGGACACAAAAATTAGTGATCTGCTAAAGTAATGGCGAGAGAGCACGCACTAGCCAGGTCGGGGAACAAAAACAGGTTCTCCCAAAATCCCATATTCTTGTCTTGCACTCCACACTTGGCGCTGTTCTCCTTGTCGGTCATATTTAACTATTTCTTGAAAGGGTATTGGTTTGCCAGGCACATCGGAAGCCATGAGGTAAGCATATCGCCATTTACTCCCTGCCAGACCAGGATGAACCTGGGATCCCATTACCAGTCAATAATAAGAACGATAAATTGAATGGCCAACACACATACATAAGGGAATTCACAACTCGCTGGATCAGCTTTTTGCATAGAAATTGTCTGTTTCTCCAAGTTGATCGTGAAGTTGAAAACAAATCCAGGTGCAACGGTTGCATTTGATAACCATACCCCCTAATATTGAAAGGGGGAAAATCAGCAAGTTGTTAATGTAATTTTTTTTTAAAAAAATCTTACTTTATCAAAAGTCATGTTGAAGTTTTTCCCCAAACACACACTTGAAAAATGTATCTTATTGCCATCTTCCCATGCATTACCTAAGTAAATGACAACAGTTAATATCATTCAATGTTTGTTTAAAAAAGACTTACAATGGTGATAAATCATCACTGGATCTATATCAAAAAATAATGCTTGAGATTGGCTTTTCCGGGGTATCACAATCATACGAGAAGGCAATTCTGTTCCACAATTTGAGTTGGATGATAAAACAACATTAGATCAAAGGAAAAAGTACCAGGGTAATAGTGCATTAATTGTCCAGGGGAAGATAGGCCAGACACAATCTTGGCAATATTTAAAGAAGATAATTTATAAAAAGGCGTTTGATGAAAAATATAAAAGCTGGGCGTGATCAAAAAATCATGGCCTAACATTAACAGTCAGCAACATTTCAATAAAAATAGAAGATAATCCACATACAATAATAAAAATTGTCAAAGCTATGGATTTGTTTGCTTTTTAAATTCCAAGCTTCATCAAATTCATAAATGTACAGCTTATTATTGCCGTTTTTGGATAGTTGGAAACTAAATGAAATCAAATGGTTTTGGACCGGATCATGCCGAAAGTGAGCAGCTAGACAACGTGATTCATTCAAAACTCCATTTAAAGTATCTTTGCCAAGTGTTTCAAGGGTTGCAGGATCAAGTAAATAAGGCAAACCTGTTGATTATCACGTTTACCCTTAAAATCAGCTATAAGATATTGGTTCATAATAGCTCAATGTTTGACTGGGTACCAGCTTCCCAAACAGCAAGTAATTTTCCTCCCCAATAATAAACATTTGTATTGGCAGGATTTTTGTAAGTGTTTCTTGTTTTTGTGTTCCTGACAATAATTACAAAAAGGTTAGCTTGCAATTAAGTCACATTCAAACAAGAGTACCAAAAAGAATACAAGTTATCCCAAAAGTTTAGTGACTTTGTACCCATCATTCCTAAACATAAATAAGTGAGTTTAAACAAAGTTAAACAAAGGTTGACAACCTTATACCTTTATATATAAGCTTTTTTTCTTTTTTTTCTAGTGTGTATCCTGTAGTTTTGACATATTTTGAGCGAAAATATGCTTTTCCGTTTTTGAATGTAATTGAACATATCTTTCAAATCACTAATGTTAATTATCTTAATTTACAATTCAACTTCCTAATCCTGTACCATGCCATCACCGTCAATTGGATGCTTTAATGGCGTTCCATACACTTCCAATAATCCCTGGTGAAAAGAAGTTTTAGGCTGAACACTCAAAGGGTTTTTAGACTCTTACCGGCCCATTACGGAACAACGTTCCATGTAATTCCGAAGGTAAAGTTCCATCCACTTGCAGTTCATACGAGAACTCCTGTTGATTATCATTTACCGTTACTCTACAAAAAGTGTATCTTTCAATGCTAAGCAAGCAAACCTCGGGCTGGGAGGTCCAGCCTTTTTTAGCCAAGGCAGAAGGTAGATGAAGGCCGGACTGTGAAACTACGCAAGGGCAAGCTGTGACTATGCCACCACGCGGTGATTCAGACTCCAAATGGCTTTTTAATACGAACAAACGCCTGCTTGCCTCCATGCCGCAGAGTGATAGTGCAACTCTTGGACGTGCGCAACTAGGAACGCGGTACCTACACGATGCAAAGAAATAATAATAATAAAAAACCACAAAGACATGACATAAGAAATGGCTGAATTTGGAATTACCAGTACCATTTTAAACATCTTATCCTTTTTGTGATTATTCAAAACTTGTGAGACTGCGCACGATGACGCCTGCATAGGCCAACACTAAGAAATTTCGCTCTTCTACGAGGTCCACCGCAGAATGTGAGCAACGCGCCGCGCCTAACACTAACGGCTAACAAAAACAGGGCGATGAAAGGGATGTGGTTTGTTCATTGTCACGTTCTTGTGAGGAAGGGCACCGCATCACGTTCAAGGTCAGTGCAGCTTCCTCGCCCTTTATAAATACATCAATTTTAGGGTTTTATGTGTAGATCTTGTAAGCTGGGGCGGTGTTGCTGATGACCATGTGTGCGTGATTAGGCACTAAATAATCTACCGGCTTTGGTCCAAGCCAGTCAAGCAGAGGTTTTTGACTACCACAAATGAATGTAGGTCCAGAAAAAGTGTGAGCTATTGTTGATGTTGATGGAGAGAGAGCATTTCCCAACCACTTATGTTTTGATTACTTCAGCCTCAAACAATAACAACCTGGAGCGCCGGCCCCGTGGTCACGTCTCTAAAACTCATGAGTAAGAGAGGACCATTGCCAGGGGCATGCGTTCTCCATTACCAGGATGGACACAAGACCTACGTGATGGACGCTAAGTCGCCCTAAAAACAAGCCCACGAGACTCTCCTCCATCGAGTAGGTCATCCGCGATCCTCAAGAAGAGGCTCTCAAGCGAGCGGGAAGAGCACTACAGGTGGCGCGTCAAGAGGCCGTCGCGTTGCAAAAAAAAGATGCGCAAGCTCGAGGCGCTGGCGCTGTTGACTTAATGGTGCAAAGTCGCTTGGTCTTTGATGGCGCCACCGGGTCGGGGACACCGGGCAACCACTTCAACAACGTTATCATCACCGGCGTCCGTTTCGTCGTCGAACGTATTGTTTATTGTGTTGGAAAATCAATTGATTAAACATTTTTTTTCATCCCCATCTGTTGATTTTATATGCAGCCGACTCAAAGTCAAGTTCCGAGTTCTTTTTTTTCTTTTTGTTTCACCATCTTCAAGGTGACCATCTTTGCTTTTTTGTTGCACTAAAAACAAACACTCTTTAGTTCTTGTAACCAACAACATATTTCAATCAATACATACTTTTGTAGTAGAATTCTTGTTCAGAATTAAGGAAGTATTCAAAGCTGCCATAAACCATAAGCAAGAATATAGCTTTTTGGGCTTTTTGGAAAAGGTCAGCTGTTGGTTGGGAGATATTTTCTTCAATATCCTTCTTAATTGCGCCATTAACATTGACTTCATAGTCTGCTTCAGGACTGATGTACTTCTTATAAATTGCTGAAGCAGCTTTTTCCCTTTTGCCATGCTCATGGCTTGGGATATGTGTGTAGCGTTCCTGCATTGTTTTTGAAAGTTAGCGCTGACCACCTTGCTCAACAAACCACGTACTGCATCAACCCAGAACATCAAGTTCTCTGCACAGTGGTGTTGCTTGAGGAAGTTGAGGAACACTTGACGGCCGTCAGAATGCTTAAGAAGAAAGTCGAGGAAGTACTGGCGGTTCATCTGAAAAGACTGACCACAAAGTTCAGGTGGCAGATGGAGTGCATCCACCGAGTCAGAAAGGTCTGAGAAGGACGACCATGAACTAGAGTCCCTCCTGCCAAATAGTGTTATCATCACACAACCAGATAAGTAGTAGTAGTAGTAGTTTTAAAAAAGGTACCTTAGCTCTGGTGATGGATAAGAATTGTATATTGTATGAGCACGATTACGGGAGGCTGGTGAGTCCAGATACTGTTTTGTCGTTGCTGGGCTGTGCTTCTCGCTGCGGGGAATGTTGAGTTGTGCTTATGTTGAGGAAAAACAATATCAACTACTAAATGAGAGGAGCAAAGCATTGTTTACCCAGACGCGCCGAATGGGCTGGGCCTTCGCTCCTCCTGTCCTGTTCCTCCTACCCCACAGAAGGAGGCCTTGCGAGCCCGCTCAATCAGCATGACAACATCGCCCGACTGCGAACGTGACCTGCTCCTGGTCAGCTCTGCAGAGCAGTTGGGTAAGTTAGTTGCCTATAACCGAGTTATAGGTTAGCAAGCTTTATCATGGCATGTGCCTGGGAAGACAGCTCCTGCATCTCCTGGCCTTGTAGGGAAGTGGGCAGCAGAGTTGGTGAAAAAGCGCAGAGCCTCCTGCAGGTCTTCTTCTTTGACCTCCATGCGAGATGCTGAGCGAGGCATGCTCCACGGTGCCCTCTCCTTCTTGTTTTCTGAGCTTCCATCACTGTCTGGCTGCTTAACGACAGACTTATAGTCGAAATAGAAAGAAAAGCTTGACCCGTTAGCTTCCTTCCAGGAGGAAAAAAGGGCGAGCGGAGAGCTGAGCGTACAACCTCTTGTTCTTCTCCGGTGCTTGTCGTTGAAGGACAGAAATGTTCTGAAGGGAACGCATCCTCTAGCGCCTTTCGTGCGGACTTCTTCTTGAACATTCGACTTAACAACTCAAAGGCCTGTTATTCTTCAAGGATAGGGGAACTGTTAAAAATCGTGGTTGGAGGCTGCTCCTCTACCTTTTTTCTTCTCTGTTGCCTTCATTTCTTTGTTTCTCGATACTTGCAGTTTTGCCTTATTAGAGAAAGTGCGAAGTTGAGCAAAAGGCCAACGTTGTCTGAATTACCAAATGTCTGGACATGAGCGGTGTCTATGGACACTGTATTGCCTCGTCTTCATTATCCACATCATCCCAGGAAGCACCACGCTTGGTTGATACCCCTTTTACATGGCTTGTTTTTACTTCTTCTTCTTCTTCTTCTGATTGCAACCGGCTCGATCTTGTGTAGTGGCGGGGACAGTTTTGCGGGTGTGCTCCGATGCGGCGGTGTGTCCGTTTGTTCGGGTCAGTGATGCACTGCGCGCCACAACAAATGACAATACCCTCGTGATGGTCGAGGGGGGTCACTACGATGAGCACGCGTTACTCCCCTTGGAGACGCGGGTCTCCACTAACAATATCACCCTCCAGTATGTACTTCTTCTTCTTCTTTTTTTTTCTGTTTCTTCTTCCTCTTCTTCCAAACTTAATAGTCACCGCTATGTTGAAATAGATCTATGGGGGTAGTGGTGTTGGAGTTGAGCGGCCCGTTTTTGGCCATTGACGCGCCGTCCTTCACCATCGAGGGGACATTCCTGCTTCGTGGTGGTGGTGCGTGGAAGGGTCATGCGACATTGATTTTGCACTTGGAGTTGGATCGACCGCTCTCAACTCCTCTTCGGCAGGCGTTTCCATACGAGAGGGCGCCACGCTGCACCAGAACGGCAAGCTCAGCATCAGCACAGCAGAGTTCATGGCTACAGGGGTCGTGGTGGCGGATGGGGCCACTTGGCTCCAGGTGGGCCGCACCATCATCTGCGCTGGCGCCAGCGACGGCGATTTGTCTCTCAGTACGTGAGCCCCAGACCCCAAAACGCCAACGAAACTGAACGCACACACAAAAACAGCAACCGGTGTACGTGTCGATGCCAATGCGCTTTGGCAGCAACTGGGGGAGTTGTTGGTTTCCTCGCACGGCGCCATTGGTAGCGTACCCTCCGTGAGATCTTTATCAATCATAATTCATCAATCTTTGTTTTGTTAATTCGTCCCTCTTTTGCCAAACAACAAAAGGTGTGCTGGTGTCCGGCACATGGGAGCAGCTAGGCGAGACCAAGATGGTAGTCCATGGTGAGACCGACGCCAAACGGGGTACAGCCTGCTGCACCAGTTTTTTCAATCTCCTGGTGGAAAAGAAGGGGGGGGGGCGAGTTTTTATACAAGTCTTCTTACTTCTTCTTCTTGGGCTCGTTCGCACCATCACCAGGCAGCTACGGGCTGGTATTTGGTGAGGGCGTCCGACTTGCGCACGGGGCGTGGAATCAAAAGGGTGTGCTGCACATCAACGCAAGCAACGCCGCCAGCGGTTCGTCCCCCCCCCCCTCTCCTCACCACTGCGCGCGTACACGAGTGGCGTATCACGGAGACTCTTTGTTTATTTGTTTGTTTATTTGTTTGTTTGTTTGTTTGTTATTATTAATTTTGCTCATCCTCGGCGCCAAATCGGTCCAGCGATCCACTTATCGGCCGGATCAGTGTGGCTTCAAGAGGCCAACCTTGTCCTTGATCTCGACTCTGTGCAAGGTACCGGTTTCCCCTTTCTTCTTCTTCTTCTTCTAGTTGTTGATGCCCCCCCCCCAAACACCAACACCACTGATAACGGTGATGTTTGTGGGTCCAGAGGGCGTGCGGGTTTCGGGGGTGTGGCAACAGAACGGCGACACCACCATCAACCTGGCCTGTCGTCAGGGCTCTTCTTCTCTTTCTCCTCCTCCTCCTTTTTCCTCGCGCTCGGCCTTCTTCTTAGGCAGCCAAGGCCAGTCGTGCACGGGTAAGTGCGCCTCCGCCCTCCTCTCTTCCCTCCATGCCGTACTCAAAAAATAACTACATAACTAAATAAATAAACAAATAAAACCGCCACTCCAGGTGTGTTCTCGCCTTTGATCTCGACGACCCCAACGCGAGGGCAGCAGTTATGGAATCAACACGGAGCCATCACTCTGGCGCTCTCTGGCCCCGGCGCCACCGGTATATAAAATCACCCCCACAACAACCGTCGCCAGCTTTCATCTTTCTTTTTTTAAAAATATTTTTATTTATCTTTCAAAATTCTAGTTTTATTCGCTCCCCCCTTCGGGGTGGGGGTCTTTCGCTCACCGGGAGGCCGTCAATTGTGTTGCGCGGGCCATATTCCGCCCCCCCCCCCGCAACGACCAACAGGCATCAACGGCACCCATCTCGAGTGGCACGCGGTCGGCCGGCGAGCCTTCGCGTCGCGTGACCAGGCCCGGCCCATGGGTTCGTTCGCTCGCTCGCTCGCTCTTCCTCGCTTTCTTCGCCCCCGCCCTCTCTCTCTCCCCCCCCCCCTCACGCACGCCGTCAGCAGACGCCGACGTGACGATGCGGGAGGAGGACGACGAGGAGCAAACAGAGGGCAACGCGCACCCACATTCCCAACTGACGATGGAGGAGATGATGAGGATGAGGATGAGGATGGCCGGCGTGCGTTCGTCGAACGACGACTGGGCCGGGCCGGTGCACGAGGTCGTGCGCGTGGTGCGCGTCGCTGCCGTCCCGCCCAAGCCCGAGCACCTGCCGGGGGCGACCGACGCCGACGTGGACGCCGCGGCCGCTCGGGCGTCGTCGTTATCGTTGTTTGCGCGGCTGTACCCCGGGGGGCTCGCCCTCGAGGCTACCGCCACGGTTGACGGCGCCCTCTACCGCCTGTGTCCCGGCCACATCCCCGGGCTCGGCGGCGGCGCCGATGACGACAGGGGCTTTGAACGGCGACGGTACCGCATGACCGGCCTCCGCGTGCCGGGCGCGCCCTGCATCCACGCCGACCTCCAGCTTCACGATGATGGTGTCGACGTCGACACCGACGACGAGTGGGATGGTGTGCGCGGTAAGCGGCGGTTCGAGCCGGCCCTGACGAGCCGCGGGGAGCGCCGGGCGCTGATCGTGCGAATGGCCTTTGCCGACCAGCCGACCGTGGCCGTCGATCCGACGCGCCTGGCCGCGCTGGCGCAGAGCCTGCCGACCTTTGTGGCGCGCGTGAGCAGTGGGCGGATGACGTTGCCCATTACCTACAACCCGGGCTGCACCTACGTGATCGGCCTCACCCTGGCCCAGGTCAACGACTACAATCAGGTTGGCCTCGCGCATCTGATGGTCGCGGCGCAGGCCGCCGCCGCGGCGGCCTCGCCAGCATGCGCCTTCTCGGCCGCGGAGTGGGCGGGCTTCAAGCACTACATCCTGGCGCTGCCGTCGTGCAACCAGCCGTGGCTCGGCGTGGCCGGCATGCCGGGGAACGGCTTGGCCCTCAACGGCAACGCCGGGCTCGAGTTCTCGACCGTCGCGCACGAGCTCGGCCACAATCTGGGACTGCCCCACGCGAGCCTGGTGCAGCAGGCCGGCGCCGGCGTGGACGTGCTCGAGTACGGCAATCCGTACGACATCATGGGAAGCGAGGTCCACTACACCTACAACCAGCAGACCGCGAGCCTGCCCTGCTACCTGGCCGGCCTCCAGGACGCCCTCGACTGGCTCCCGCTCAAGGTCACGTACCCGCGCGACGCCTACGATCTTGGTCCGTGGCCGGCCTGGGTGGCCAATTACGTGCTGCCGCCGCTAGAGGCCTCGAATGACGGCACCACGGCCAAGACCGTGCGCATCCCGACGGCGGCGGCGACCTACAACCACCTGAACAGCTGGCTCTACCTGAGCTGGCGCTCGACCTACGCTGGCACCGTGCGGCTGGGCGCGCTCCTCACCGAGGAGAGCTTCGACGCCACCTGGGCCGGCAACGCGGGAGACCACTACCGGCTGAGCCAGGGCCGCCTCTTTGACGTGGTGCCCGGCACCATCTCACTCCGCGACGCCGCGCTGTTCCGGTCGACGCCGCTGGTCTATGGCCTCGGCGGCCGCGCGCCGGTGCTGCTTGAGGTCACGGGCGCGCCAACGGCCGCCGGCCTGCCGCTCCGCGTCACGCGCCTGCGGCCCAGCGGCGAGCGCATGGAGGGCCGCGGCTGCGCGGCGGCGCTCGCGACCGCCACGGCCTGCGAGCCGGGCCCCGACGACGTGCCCGTCCAGGCCTGCGGCTCGACGCAAGCCTACGCCATCAGCGGGTCTGCCACGGTGGTGGTCCTGCGAGTGTCGACACAAACGGAGCTCCAGGCCGTGACGGTCTCGGTCTCGCCGTGCGCCGGGAGTGAGATCGGCGCATTCCGCACATTCCCCGCGGCGCAGCACTATTATGGGAGCCCGCCACGCGTGCAGGCCGATGACGCCGTGACGGACGCCTGCTGGGGCGGCGGCCTCGAGGTCGGGGCCAACCGTGAGGAGCCCCTCTGGCTCGCCGTGCGGACCACAACCGCCGCCGCCACGACACTCAGCGTCACTCTGGCCTGCGGCGCGACGGCGCCCAACACGCGCCGGCGGCTGCGGTTCGACCGCGACGACGGCCTGGCCCTGCGCGGCGTGTTTGAGCGCGTGGGCGACCGGGCCTACGTGAGCTACTGGCATCCGTACGGTATGGAGTCGCGGCTGGGCTTTCTGTCGACGGCGCAGGCGTGGGTAACGCAGAGCTTCACCATGCGCGATGACAACCTGCTCTTTGGCGAGTGGTCCGCGCGCGTCGCCGACCCGAGCGCGGCCGACCCGGCCCGGTGGTCCCCGGCCCGCGCGGCGGTCATCCCGCGCGTCGTCTGCCCGCGCGGGATGTACGCCACGGCCGCCGACGGCAGCCAGTGCGCGGCCTGCCCGGCCTTCACCACGACCGACCGTGCCGGCGCCGTCTCGGCTGCCGAGTGCCGCTGCCGCCCGGGCTGCGCCCCTATCGACTCGTCGACGGCGGCCGGCGGCGGCCCATGCCAGCCCTGCCCGGCGGGCACCTACACCGAAGGCGGCGGCGTGACGTGCCGCAGCTGCCCGGCCGGCTACACGAGCCCGCCGCGCAGCGAGCGGTTAACGTACTGCACGCCGGTCGTGCCATTCTGCCGCCGCCTCGAGATCACGGGCTTCACCACACCCTGGTACGGCGACGCGTTCAACGGCGTCTGGGCCTGGGACGGCGAGCGCGTGCTGGGCCTCGTGCCCTATTACGTGCAGCTCAATAGCTCCAACAACCTGTGCCTTTCGGGCATGAGCCCCCACCCGCAGCGGTGGCTCTTCCAGCACTGCCTCACGCGCGCCTGGACGGCCGGCAGCCTCGCGCCAGGTGATGTCACCTTTGGCGCGTGGGGCACCTCGTCGCCCCACACCTGGACCGCGGGCACCCTGTTCACCTTCAACGGCGTCACGCACGCCTTTAACCAGTATGACGCCGAGCTGCCCTGGGTGGCCGACCCCGCCTCTGTCCCGCCGCCGGCCTTTACCTGCCTCGACCCCTCGCCGTCTCCCTCGTCGTCTTCGTTTTCGTCGTCGTCGCCGTCGTCGTCGGTGGCATCGGCGCGCCGGGAGACCGTGGTGGAGTGCGCGAGCTTCACGCTGGTCGGGTTCACGACGCCGTGGACCGGGGACGGGCTCAGCGGGAGTTACGTGTGGGACGGGGCCACGGTCGTCGACGGCCGGCCGGCCTACCGCCTGGCCTCGGGCGCCGCGCCGTCGCTGCCGGCGCCATTCGACACGGCCGACCCGTGCCTCATGGCCGGCTGGGCGCCTGAGGTCTGGGCCTGGCGCGCCTGCGCGACGGGCGACTACCTGACGAGCCCCGTGGGCCTAGGCGTGCGGACGCTCGACGCCGGTAGCCCGCCCGACACGTGGGCGCCCGCCAACTATTTCACCTTCAGCGACGCCGGCGAGCGCACGAAGGACGCGCTCTTCCCGTGGGTGGCCCAGCCGGGCGTCGTGCCGGGGCCACGTGTGATCGGCTGCACGCGCCTCTCGCCCTCGCCCTCTCCCTCGCGCACCACCGCGTCGCCGACGCCGTCGCTCTCGGTCTCGCCCTCGCTGTCGCCCTCGCCGTCAACGCCGCCGGCCATCACTGGCGTGATGATCTCGGCCGCCACGGAGGGCCAGCCCGACACCGGCCTGCCGATGGGCCTCTACACGTGGCGGAGCGACTCGGGCGGCCTCACGTGGGCCCGTGAGGGGATGCACCTGGCCTGGCACGAGCCCACGCGCTCGTGGGGCTTCACGCGCCGGCCGGACCTGGACGGGACCGAGCGCTGGGCCGTGTCCGACCTGGGCCTGTCGTGGAGCCAGGGCGACCCGCTGCCGGCGCGCCTCGACGTGCGTCTGTTTGACGCGGCCACCCGCACCTTCTCAATCCCCGTCTCGCTGTCCCTCGTCGTCGTCGCCCCCAACAACAATAACAACAACAACGCGACGGCCGTCTCATCGTCCTCTTCCTCGGCCACGCCGTTGTTGTCGCCGTCGCCGTCAGCCTTGCCGTCGGTGTCGCCGTCAGCCTCGTCACCGCCGTTGCCGGTGCCGTCGGCCTCGCCGGCGGCTTCGCCAACGGCCTCGCCCACGCGGTCCCCCGCAGGCTCCCCGACTGAATCGCCCACGCAGTCGGCCGCGAGCACGCCTTCGTCGAGCGTGACGCCCGCTCAGACCTCGCCCGCGACCTCGTCCTCTCCGACGCGATCACGAACGCCGTCGCCGTCCTCCTCACCAGCGATCTCCTCGTCCTCCTGGCCATCAGCATCCTCCTCGCCGGCGAGCTCACAAACGCCGTCGCCTTCCACATCGCCTGCTGGCGCCTCCACCTCGCCATCATCGCCTGTGGCGTCCTCCTCGCCGGCGGCCTCATCGCCAGTGGCTTCATCGTCGCCAGTGGCCTCCTCCTCGCCGGCGGCTTCATCGTCGCCAGTGGCTTCCTCCTCGCCGGCGGCTTCATCGTCCTCGTCGCCAGCGGGTTCACGATCACCGACACCTTCCTCCTCGCCAGCGGCTTCATCGTCGCCAGCGACCTCCTCCTCGCCGGAGGCTTCATCGTCGCCAGTGGCTTCCTCCTCGCCGGCGGGCTCTTCGTCGCCAGCGGCTTCCTCCTCCTCGTCGCCAGCGGGTTCACGATCACCGTCACCTTCCTCCTCGTCAGCGGCTTCCTCCTCGCCAGCGGCTTCATCATCGCCAGCGACCTCCTCCTCGCCGGCGGGCTCTTCGTCGCCAGCGGCTTCCTCCTCGCCGGCGGCTTCCTCCTCCTCGTCGCCAGCGGGTTCACGATCACCGTCACCTTCCTCCTCGTCAGCGGCTTCATCGTCGCCAGCGGCTTCATCGTCGCCAGCGACCTCCTCCTCGCCGGAGGCTTCATCGTCGCCAGTGGCTTCCTCCTCGCCGGCGGGCTCTTCGTCGCCAGCGGCTTCCTCCTCGCTGGCGGCTTCATCGTCTTCCTCACCAGCGGGTTCACGATCACCGTCGCCTTCCTCCTCGCTAGCAGCCTCCTCCTCGCCAGCGGGTTCACGAACGCCGTCACCTTCCTCCTCGCCATCGGCCTCCTCATTGTCGGCAGGTTCCTCCTCGCCAGCGGGTTCACGATCACCGTCGCCTTCCTCGTCGCTAGCAGCCTCCTCCTCGCCAGCGGGTTCACGAACGCCGTCAATCTCCTCCTCTTCCTTGCCGACGGCCTCCTCCTCGCCAGCGGCTTCCTCCTCGCCGGCGGCCTCATCGTCACCACTGGCCTCCTCGTCGGCGGCTTCATCGTCCTCCTCGCCAGCGGGTTCACGATCACCGTCGCCTTCCTCCTCGCTAGCGGCTTCCTCCCCGCTAGCGGCCTCCTCCTCGCCGGCGGGTTCACGATCACCGTCGCCTTCCTCCTCGCTAGCGGCTTCCTCGTCGCTAGCGGCCTCTTCGTCGCCAGCGGGTTCACGAACGCCGTCATCTTCCTCCTCTTCCTTGCCGGCGGCTTCCTCCTCCCCCTCGCCAGCGGCCTCCTCATCGCCGGCGAGCTCACGAACGCCGTCACCTTCCTCCTCTTCTTTGCCGGTGGCCTCGACGGCGTCGGTGGCGACGATCGTGCCGGTGCCCAACTTGAGGACCGTGCTCAACGCGCAAGACCCGGGCGCGGTGTTCAGCAACGGCTCCACGCGCCTGCTCTCGGCCTCGGTGGCGGGCTTTGCCGTCGTCTCCGGAGGGCCTCCTCTGGCGAGCCAAGTCGTCGAAGCGTTGCGGGTGGCCGCCGTCACTAGTTTGAGCGCGACCACCTTCCACGGCCTGCCGGCCAAGACCTTCACCACCACCTTTGAGGGTGCCGGCACCAGCGCAGTGCTCGAGCAGACCAATGTGGTCGTCAACGGCAGCCTGGGCGCGGAACTCAGCTTCGCGGGCGTCAACTTCACCGCGCCCCCTACGGCCTTGAAGTTCACCCTCGCGCTGAGCGCCTGGCCCTCGAACATCACCAGCGCCAACGTCACCAGCGGCAGCAGGACCTTTGTCTACCGCCTCGCGCTCGACCTCGCGGCGCCCGTCAGCCGCGTGCTGCGCGCCAACAGTGCCGGCAGCGGCGGCAAGATGGTCGATTGGACCCTGGAGACGACCGGCCCGCTGGTGGTCACGTTGAGCGCCTTTCGCGTGGCACTGGTGGGGCCGAGCGGCCAGGAGGCCGAGCGGAGCATCAGCCTGACGGCCGAGGTGGACCCCAATGACGCCCGGCGGGTGGTCTTCAGCTTCGGCTTCCCCTACTTTGCCGTTGGGCCGCTTACCTACGACCCGACCCTCTTTGTCGGCACACGCCAGGCCACGGCCACCGGCCGCGGGGGCGCCGGCGATGGCGGCGGGTGGTCGCCGGCAGTCGCGGTGGGCATCGCGGTACCGGCAGCCCTGGGCGGCCTGGCGGCGATCGCCCTGGTGGTGGGCCTGCTCGTGTGGCGGGCCAAGCAGCTCCAGAAGCAGCAGGAGGCGGCTGCGCCGCGGCGGCGCGGGGCAACGGCGCGCTACGGGGACATTGTCAACATATTTGAGAACACGCTCTTCCGCGGCTCGACCTCTGGCGCGCCCAGCGCCACCAGCAGCAAGGAGGAGTCCTACCAGCTCAACCGGAGCAACTGGGCCCTCGCCTGATCATAAAATTCGCTTCACCCCAGCGCACCACCCCTCGCCCTCGCCCTCGCCCTCGAAATTTATATTTCAATAAAAATATAAATTATATTTCAATTCTTCTTATTTATTATTTTTTATCTTCTTCTTTTACTCGACACCCAGGAGCCATCTTTGTCGTCCGGGACCTCGAAAACAGGGTTGGCCCTGCTGAAGTAGCTCTTGAAGTCGGTTTCCTGCGCTGCGAAGTTCATCTGCCAGTCGGGGTTGTGCCGGATGGGGATGTTCCCGAGCAGTTGCGCCGCACCCAGGGCGCTGACCAGATAGCCATAGGCGAACCGAGACCCCTCGCCTGGTGGCGCCGGATCGATGTAGGGCTCCGTCCCGCGACCACTGAATACGCCACCTGAGACCATGCAGTTGCCCCACCTTGGCACCTTGGCGAGAGCCGACGTGATCTTGGTCATCTCACTTTCAAACTCGCTGATGAAATCGGCGTCGTCCTCGAGCAGCAAGACGACGGTGTAGTTGTTGACCAGGGCGTCGTAGTAGGCAAAGTGGTGCTTTGTCGTCACGGACAGGGTGCCATTGGCAAGGGTATAGTGCTTGGGTCCCGCCAAGCACACGAGGTCGCGGTCGGGGATCGTACGCGCGTCATACTGGTTCACAAATGTGACATAGTTCTGTTCTTCCCATCCAGCCTTGAGCACTCGGCTGAACCGTGCCGCCATGGTCTTCAACCGCTCGGTGAGTGGTGTCCAATGGATCACATAGATGTGGTCAATCCCAGCGACTCGGAACTCGGCTGGTGTTGGCTTCCTCGTCGGGTACGCATATTTTCTAAACACCTGGTGGAGGCATGGCTGTAGAGACGCTGGTAGCCAGCTTACTGCAGCCGCCGGGGCTTGCGTAGTAGCTGCTGGCGGTGCTTGCGAAGTAGCCGCCGGTGCTTGCGAAGTAGCTGTCGGTGCTTGCGAAGTGGCCGCCGGGGCTTGCGAAGTCGATGCTGGCGCTGCTTGCGAAGTAGCCACCGGTGCTTGTGAAGTTGCTGCTGGCGCTTGCAATGTAGCTGCTGGCGCTGCTTGCGAAGTAGCCGCCGGTGCTTGTGAAGTTGCTGCCGGCGCTTGCAATGTAGCTGCTGGCGCTGCTTGCGAAGTAGCCGCCGGGGCTTGCGAAGTTTCTGCTGGCGATGCTTGAGAAGTAGCCACCGGTGCTTGGGAAGTTGCTTCCGGCGCTTGCGAAGCTGCCAGCGCTTCCGTAGTAGGAGCCGCCGGCTCTTCCAAAGCAGGCGTGGGTACAGCTGGGCCTGGTTCCAAAGTCTCGTTGAACTGCCCGCCAAAGTGGTAGACGCTCACAACCAGAAGGGAGAGCATTATAAACCAAAAGATGTGGCGGGGCAGACTAGCGGCTGACAACGTGCTTCTGTTTAAAAGAAGAGTGTAAAGAGGAGGGAACACAAAGGCTCTGCAGTCTTGAATAGGTTGAGAAGAAGAGAGGGGGGGGGGGGTGGAGGAACCAAACTTACTGATCCATCTCCGGCTCCCGCTATGCTTCTGGGCTGCTGGAGGGAAACTGGAATTGCACGAGAACAGGCACTCCCTCGAAAGATTGTGTATTCCTGGTCTCTGAGACAGTGTGGCACGGCTGCAAGTGGCCAGTGCACAACCTGGTTGCCTCCTCTTGAGACACTGTACTCTCCCTCGACAGCGCTTAACAATAAGAAAAATGGGTCCTCTCAAAGACGTACAAGTTTAATGATGTGTATTTTCTTGTTAGATTCAAAATTGTTAAAAATGAAACCCCAAAAATCCATGTATGATTTTTTTACCAAACATCTTTTTGTTCTGTATTAGTGTAAGTATTTATTGTATTTATTTATATATAAAAGATACCATTTATTTTAGGCCATTGTTTGTGTGGTTTTTCAGTGACAAAAGCTTCAGGGGTCAGGTCCTGGAGAGCATCACCTCGGCCCTCCGGAGGAGATGACGTCGTGCGCACGTGGCAGACGACATGAAGCCCCATCTTCTCGAGGGCCTCGGCCAAGCAGCACGGTCTAGGAGCGGCCTTGTTGTTGGGCACTGGAGATGAGCCCAGCGAGGTTGTGCGTCTCTGTGGCGACGTTGTGGAAAAGAGGATGCTGCATGTGTGTGCGCGTGTGCGTGTGTTGACAACAAGTTGGGCGTTAGGAGCCAGAAGCAAGCAAGGCCTCTCATGAGAACCGCGGGTGGTTCGAGAGAAAGAGAGAATGCTCACACGGAGGAGTTCGTCAGCCGAAGGGCGCTTGTCGGGCTCCCGGTGGAAGCAGAGCTCCTGGAAATGCTGGAACGCCGCAGACCATCGGTCCGGCTCCTTGAGCGGAGGAATGCCCTCGCTGAAGATGCGTTGCACCGCCTGCTCGCGTCACGCCCAATTATTTATTCATCTAAATTTTGCAATTTAATTTTTATATCCATTAATTTAATTCTTGATATTATTTATTTCTTTCTTTCGTTTTTGAAAGGGTCGGGAGTTTGGCCGTACGGTCACTTGCGGCAGTTCAAAGTACGGCGCGTCTCCTTCGGCCATCTCACGGGCAAGGATCCCCAACGACCAGATGTCCTGCGCCGCCCCAGGCATTTCATTGAATGAATAAAAGATAATTAAAAAAAATACAAGTTTTTATGCATAAACAGAAATAAATATATATATATATATATATATATATTAAAACAAAGAGCGGGGGGATGGCTGCCGCGGTGGTGTACCACTTTGGTGTCGTAGCTGTCGCCGCTGATGACTTCGGGCGCTTCCTGTGATGTGTCGTGTGTGACGTGGGAAAATGAAAAGAGGAAAAGAAGAAAAAGAAGAGGAAAAGGCAAACCCAATAGACGGTG
>NAVB01002099.1:0-27044 GCA_002179805.1 Acanthamoeba lenticulata | reverse complement strand
TTTGGAGCTTTCTCCTTCTTTTCGCTCCTCTTTATTCGATAATATTTTGTATTAATGATTAACATATTTCTATTCATGCTGGCGCAGATCATGTGACGACCTGCTGCCGATCCTGCTGTATGTGCTCATCAAGAGCAAACTGGCGACAGTGCACACGGAAAGCATGTACATGCAGGACTTCATCGGCGAGCGCGAGCAGATGCAGATCGAGGGCTATTCGCTGGCCACCTTCCAGGCAGCCTCAGCTGCGCTCTTGTGCCTCGAGCGCGATTCGCTGAGGAAGGACGCCCGGGGCGCGGGCGAGGACTCAGTGGCCGCCGACCCCGCGGCCCCATCGATGCCCTCCACGCCAGCATCACCCACGCCGCCCGCCTCCTCTACATTGCCCTCACCCTCGCCTGCTTCGCCCTCGCCGACAACAACAACAACAACGTCTACAATGTCTGACGGCAGCAGCAACAGCAACAGCTCGCCGCAGCAGCGGCAGCGGACGGCCGATACCAGGGCGCAGCATCGGGCAAGGCGCGCGTCGTGGATCAGCTCGGTGCTCGCGCAGCAGGCGGCCCTCCCGCTGGCCAAGGAGGAAGAGGATCACGATAGCGTAGAGAGGGAGGGTGAGGCCGAGGACGAGGATTGGTCGTTCTTCAAGTCCGCAGGCGCCAACAAAACGGACCAAGTAGGAAAAGAGGATGATGAGCAGCAAGAGCAAGAGCAAGAGCAGGAGGAGGATTTCCTGGACTCATTCCGACCGCCATCGTCCTCTTCGTCATCGGTGCCCGCGTCGCCCGGTAGGCTGCTGCTTGACTGGGACGATGGTGATCGACTCAACCACAAGGCCAACGAGACCAACGAAGAAGAGCTCAGCAACAGCGAGGAAGATGAAGCCCACGATGAGCCAACGTTTCACTAGTGGTTGAGACTCTTTTCGTGGCCACGAAGACTTCTGCGATAAAACGTTGTAGAAGCCGCAGGCCTTTATTCACTTCTGCGCGCTCTCGCCCACCAAACACCTGCGGTATGTAAACAATTCATAGAGGCGGCGGACACGGTCGAACGTGGCCCAAATTGCCATTCCACCCGCTGCGCCTGCTGATACCCAGGAGATCTCCTCATGCGAATAAACATGCGAACAGATAAACACCAAGCACAGGCCAACGCTTGACACAATGCCCAACCAGCGCAAGTTGTTGGCACGGGCGTCGGCATGGGCTCGGGCAGGGGCACGGGCTCGGGCACGGGAACGGGCAGCACGAGTCGGGACAGGAGGAGTGTCGTTCGTAGGGGTAGGATCATGGGCGCCTATGCTAGGTACCCGAAAGTGGCGCGAGAGGCATGTAGTGATGAGCGTTATCACTTCGATGCCAGACCGCTACTTGGGACAACGTGATCGTGAACCTTCCTTCTTCTTGACGCCCTTTTTTCTGAACAAAAGAATTTATTGAACAAAAGGACGTTCTTCCTTTCTTTGGTGTAGAGGCAGAGGCTGGAGCCTTAGTTGGTGACGACGAACTGGGTCTGAGCCTTGGCCAGAGTCCTGGTGTACGGGTGCGACGAGCCGCAGGTACCCTCGCACACGGCGGCCTGAACGATGTAGGTGCCGGGCGAGAAGGGCTCCTGCTCGGACGGCTGAGTCTGGATCTGGAGAGGTGGAACGGTCGCGCAAGAGGGGGGGGTTAGCCATAGCTCCACAAAGTCGGCAGAGCGAAGTTAAGCGCAGAGTTGAGTACCTCGAAGCGAGTACCGTAGGCGCCGGGCACGACGTTGACGAGGAGGTTACCGCCCTCGAGGGCGAAACCGTCGGGCGGGAGGACGACAAGGTCGATCTGACCGGTGCCGATGGTGGTGTTGACCTTGAAGACGACCTCCACGACGAAGGTGGAACCCTGAGGGGCACGAGCGGGGCTCACAGACAACTGCTGGAAGGAGGCGCTGGCGTTCCTGCTGATGGGGCACACCGAGAGCTCCTCGCAGATGTAGATCGAGTCGGGGTCAATGTCGTCAACGAGCTTAATGAAGGCCTCAATGCCGACTGCAAACGATCGGTTTCTCGTTAATTTACAGCCACCAAAGATGGAAACAAACAAACGTACCGTAGTCGCAAAGCAGGTTGCAGACCGTAGCCTCGAGCTGGGTGGGGAGGAGACCGCAGAGCGAGCCGCAGGTACCAAGAACGCCACCGTTGGCGATGATGTTCAGCAGGTTGTTGATAGACTGTTATGATAAAAAATGCATAGATTGTTAGAAAGCAGTCTAATCAAAGGAAGGTAAAGGCACGGCGAGGAGCGGCACGTTACCTGGTCCATGAAGTTAACGCAGGTGGGGCACCAGTCCGGGTCGGCGCTGGGACGGCCCTTGGCAGCGACGGGGGCGCTGATGATGGCGGCCTCCGAGAGGGCGATGAGGGCCAGAAGGGCCACGGCGATGACGACGGAACGCATTGTCTGTGTTGTGTACTACGAGCAAGGAAGACAAGAAGAGAAGAGTGGGAACGCTGGGGGCTTTACTTCATGCGGTACGATTATTAAGTGAGGCAGCCATTGGGCAGGAGTATTTGGGCCAACAGGAAGGTGGCAATAATCACAAAAAACGGGAATCTCAGTCTATCTCCTTTCTTTTCGCTGCCCATTGGACGATGTTTTTATTGCATGTGTCCAGCACAGCCCCCTTAAGCGTAGCGTACACCTTCGGTCAGGAGGGCCAGACAACGCACGCACGCACGTTTACGAAGCTCTGCAGAGAAGAACCGCACCTGTCACGCGTGCCGCCTCGCGGTATGTCCTCTCCTACAACGACCACGCCTCAGTAGCCATCCGAGTAGGTCTTGGAGGGGTAGGCCTTGGCGGGCGTGAAGCCCTGCAGCTTGAAGAGGGCGTCGGCCAGGGAGGTCAGGTCCACGCTGTCCGGGATGGTCTCCTTGTCCGTGTAGAAGCAGAACAGCCGTGTGCAGACCAGCTCCTCGTCAGACACCACTGGGGGCCAAAATGGGGTCAGGCTCACGAGCGCATTAAATTAGCGTAATCCGTAAAAATACTAAATAATAATCGATTACTATAATAAAAATAGAAAAAAACAGTGCAAGTGTACCGTAGTGGGGGTTGGGCATTCCGGCAAGCGACGGATGGTCAATGACTGCACAACACAGAAGAAGCGGGAGGATTGCGTGATGAGGCTTCGCAGTGGTAAAAACAAAATAAAGAAAAAAGAAAAAAGAAACTAAAAACAAAAGTGCAAAGGGCGCACTCTCGCAGATGGCCATGCAGGTCATGTTGGTGCTGCCGAACCGACTCTTGTCCCAGCCCTGCAAGAAATGAAGAGAAAAGAGGAGACGTGTTAACACGACGGCCTGTGAAGGCTCAGGGGCGCGGCGATGAGAGTCAGGCGTACGCGGCCCATGCGGGCGTAGCCCTTGGATGTGCTGGCGTGGGGAGACAGGTAGATGCCGGCGCCATAGGCTGCGCCAGTTGTCATGAACTCGGTGTTGCCTGTTGTTGTTGTTGGTTGTTAATCTCCTTCTTTCTTCCTCTTCGCGCTCACTCGTGCACCGGAGCGGGGGTGCGTACTGAGGTTGCGGAGGCCTTTGCGCATGATGGCGTGCCAGTTTTCAAGAGCGGAGCCGTGGAAGGCAAAGAAGGAGCCGTATTGGAGGCGGTAGGCGTCGAACTTGGCCTTGCGCTCGGGTGGCGAGCTCAACAGCAGATACTGGTGCGGTGTTTGCATGGCCGACAGGTGCTGGTGGCAATGGGTGGCGGGAAGGTGATGTGTGGAATGAGCGCCCACAGCAGGCGACAGCGACAAGCAATGAGGGAGATGAGCGAGGGGAGGAGCGTGGCTCACCATATCAGGGTCCATCTTTTTGATGAAGGCACGGTTGGACGACAGCACCCAGCGGATCAGTCGGTACAACAGCGCATCCTGCACGCGCAGGGCAGGCACGAACCACACGCACACACAGTCGCACACCCAATGGACCACCGCGTTCAGCGCTGATTTCATGAAATGGGGGGGGGGAGTGAGAAGGAAAAGAGGGGCAAAGAGAGGCACACTTGCCTTGCTCTCAAGGTAGGCGCGGAGGCGGCGCTCGTCGTTCTTGAACTCGGCCAGCTCGTGGATGCCCGTCAGGCAATTGAGGCAGTTTTGCTGCCCCGTTTTCAAACCATCACCACCATTACGCTGACGTGAGACACGACGAAGAAAAGCTCAATGGGCGAGACGGGCCACCGGCGCACCACTTCGTCGTGCCGCTTCTGCGAGTCCTTGATAAAGTCCGGCGGGAACGGATCACAGATGAGGTTCTTCCTGTCCGATGAGCTGTTCCCCCCAAATCGCGTATTGTGAATTAACTAAAGTAGTCAGCTGTGGGAAGTGGAGGGGCGACGGTGTACCAGGCCGAGTAGAGCATGGACATGAAGAGGTCCACGACGTCCTCGTCGAAAGAGAGCTCGGTGGTGACCTTGACACCCAGGCCCAGCTCCTCATAGCGCCACACACACTTCTCGTCGCTGCACACGACGGGCTTGATGCCGCTGCCCTCAAGCTTGACGTCGCAGATGAGGCAGTTGGACGAGCAGTTGCGCATGCGGCCCAGCATGTACGTCATCATCCACCCGAGGAAGTTGTGCTTGGCCTCTGTGCGTATATAAAAGCACAACACACACACATATACACACGGATCAGTGATGCACTGGGCATGATGGACACGTTCAAGGGGAGGGAGGCGGACCCTCGGACGAGCTCAAAGCCGCGATGTCGACCTGGCCGCCCTGCGACTTGAGCAGCTTGATGGCCTTGGCCTGTACCGTTTTCGTTATCGTCGTTTTCGTTGTCGTTGTCGTCGTTAGTGACGGCGAGGCACATGCGCGAGGCGAGTGGGCTCACGTACAAAGTTGTTGCCGGTGATCTCGAGCGCGTTGGCGGCCGCGAGCTGATCGAAGCCTTGCTTGACCAGGTTGCCCACATCGTTGGTACGCAGCTTCATCTGCGCGCGAAATTGTGGTCAGTAGGCAAGTTCACGACAAGGCGGCTCACAAATGGAGGCTCGAGAGGAGGTGATGAGCCGAACCTTGGCGCGCTCCTTCTTCTCGGTGGCGCCCGGGAGGGAAATGCCCATGTTGCGCTTGGGCCAGTTGTCCTTGATGAAGGTTTGGGCGATGTGCGTGAGCTGGAACTCGAGCCCGAAGCGCGGGTTCTGCGGCTGCTTCACCTCGGCCTTGGGCAACTGCGCAGAGTGAAGGTGGTGTTAGCCCCCAAGTAGCAGCGAGAGGCGGAGGGAGGAGCGCGCCGTACGGCGTCGTTTTCCAGGTAGCCCTCGCCAAAGGTGAGGATGATGGTGATGGGCTGCTCGCGATCGATGCCCATGGCCTCGGCCGCCATCTCCTCGAAGAAGTGCGCGTCCACAAACAGACGGACCACGCCCAGGTCGCGCCACACCTGCACGCGAAAAACAAGAAAAAAAGGGAAAAGAAGGTCTGCACTCAGCCCGAGCGGCACTCAAGACAAGCCAACCAGAAAGGACGTACGCTGGCGCACTGGCCACCGAAGATGACGTGGAGTTGCTTGACGTGCTTCTCCAGCAGCGTCTCCTCCTGTGTGGGTGTGTGTGTGGATGGACGTTGCCACGTCAGTAAGCCCATAAACGAAGGACTTGACGCTGTGTTGCCGCGTCAAGCCACCAGGGAGAGAATGCCGTACAGCAGGCATGTCCCAGTCGTCATCGTCGATGTAGCCATCTTCGTCGTATTCGCTGTCGTTGTACTCGTCGTCCTCGTCGTCCTCCTCATCGTCGGTCGGAACGAGCGCGCTGGCGGTGCGCCAGTCCTTGCCCAGCGCCTGCGAGATGCCTAGCGGCCGACCAGAGTCGGTTTCATCGTCGTCGCCATCGTCCTTCTCCTTGCCCTTATCCTTACGCGGCGGCGCGTCGACAGCGCCGCCCTTGGGGGCCAGCTGCGAGGCGCGGATGGCCGACACGAACTGCGACTTGTTGAGCGAGCGATCGAAGCCTGACGAGGACAGAAAAGAGGAAAAGGCCATCCCCAGGCCGCAAGCGTCAGCTTACAGTTCTCGAGCTCGCCGCGAGAGCGCGCGCGGGGACGTACGGGATGTGAGGAAGTTGAGGATATCGACCAACGCGGCGCTCTGGTCGCTGGTGTAGTCGTTGACCTGGTCCACGAGCCTCTGTGTTCATACCAAAGCAGGCACGGCGTGAGCGCACGAATTTTTTCTGCAGAGAGAACGCAATGGGGAGATCGAGGTACCTCGACTTTCTTCTCGTCGACGGGACCGGAGACGCCTTCGAGCATGGTGACGGGACTTGCGTCGTCGCCCAGGAAGATCGACAGGTTCACGGCGCCGTGGTCAACATTCGTTAGCTGCACAGTCACCGTCCTGCTTGGGCCGTCCCACTTGATCTCTGTGGCACACGAGGGAGCGCACGGGATCAGTCAGGTTCGGCTGTGTCTGAGAAGGCAAAATAAGAATTGGGGAAAGGTACTCTTGACGCAGGAGGCCGGGTTGTTCTGGTGGAGCTCTTGGAGCTCCTTGACGATGGCCGTGATGGTGTTCTCGCTGCGCTTCACCGTTGGCTTGGGCTTGCTCTTGGTCTGTCGCACATGCGATGGCAAACCAACATTAGACTTGAGTTTTATAAAACAAATAATTTCTCAAAATCAATAAAAAATGAAATAAAAAGTAAAATAAGAAAAATAGAGGGTAAGGAGGACTCGCCTTTTTGGGATCCGGTTTAGCGGGCTCCTTGTCCGGTGAGCTCACCGTCCGAGAGGAACGAAGGTAGGCATTGACCAGCGCCATTTCGTCTTCTTCGCCCGCAGGCTCCTTGGCCTTCTCCTCTTCTTCTTCCTCCTTCAATGTGCTATAACGTGAGTTGCATTCGCGTAACAGAGGCAATGGCAGCAGCCAAGGGAAACTACCTTCTCCTCCTCATCCTCCTCGGGGAGGTCAAGGCTCATGACGAGACAAATGTCGCCCCGGACCACCTCCTTAGGCTTGTTGGGCCGACGGGTCAACTTGTACCACTGGTTCTCGTCCGTCTTGTCCTTCAAGCTGCTCACGCTGATGGTCACCATCCCGAGGAAGTTCTGTGATATCGGCCCAAAAGAAGGGCTCAGATGAAAGGACTGGATCAGTCGGGCGGGCGGGCGGGACCACGACGTACGTCGCGCCAGAGGCGGCCCTTATCCCAGACGAGGACCTCGAGAGTCTCATCACAGGCAGCGCTGACCCGGCTGCAACCAGCCCCGCCAAGCAGAGTATGTGGTCAGAGTCCATCGTCGTCAGCACCAGAACCAGTGCTGGCAAGGAAGTGGAAAGCCAGGTGGATGGGATGGGGGTGCGTATCGTACAATTCAAAAGACTCACCCCACTGAGGGGAGTCGCTGTTGCGGCTGGTGCGTGTGTGGCGCTTCTCCTTGCCCAGTCGCAACACGCAGTAGACTGTTGGACGCCGAGACCCACACGCAGGCGCAGAATGTGTGGGCCAAAGAGCACAAATAACAACAACAATCAAGCAGGGAGCAAAAACAACGCACCGTTGCTGGTCGAAGACACCAGGCCACGCGCTTCCGCGACTGAATAGGTGCAAAACGTGGTGAGCAGAGGAGGAAGGAGCAATAAAGGACATGTCAAATGCAGGAGTACAGCTAACCTTTAACGTCGAGTTTTCCCTGTCCGCCCGATTTGCGATTAAACATGGTTGCCGGCTTTGTGCTAGTGTACAGAAGTTAATACTGATGGAAACCGTTGATGTACGTTCCAAACAAATTGTTTAGAATTAATCAATCAATCAATATCACCGGCAGCCTAGTGTGCGACCGTTCAGCGCACGGCGACCAGAAATAAAGGAAACGAAAGGCCTTGTTGCGGACATTAGCTGCTTTGCTGGCTGCACGTCAGCGTCGGGGCGACTGGTACATTATGGAAAAGAGCCACGATGCGCAGTCGGGTGGTGGTCGAACCCACGGCCACGAGATCTCAGTCCACGAAGTACCCCCACAACAATCAAGCACTCCCCCAGACTTGAATAGCGCTATTCGCAGTGGCGCTCTTCTGCAGAACACGAGGGAAGATTGTTACTAGTGCAGCTAAACTTACGTGTACCTTTGCAACTCCAACGAGAACAAGGAGCGCTCCAACGGATCTGTGCTATTGGCTGCGGAATGGCCTGGTTATGCCAGCCCCTTGTCCACCATGACTTTTGTGTGGATTGGTTGGTCGACGTGGCCGGAATGTCGCCGACTGGGACTCCGGAGAGCAGGGCGACGCGCCGTTGTAAACGGCCACTCCGGTGGAGGCTCCTGCTTGAGTGCTGCCATACTCGCCCACTCTTCACCCACCTTTCTTTTTCAGGGCCAGGCACCGCGCCAAGCAACCTTCACTTCTCTCTTCACCCCACGCCTCTACTCCATCTCGCCCTATCTGACCTCTGAGCAGCATCATCTCCTCCCTAGCTCCCCTCAACCTCGACATTATCTCTCTTCCTCTCGCCCTCTGCTTCCACGCTCTTGACCTCGACCTCGTCATCCTTCTCTCTCTGACCTCAACAAGAAAGGGCCAAAGGTTTCCACTTCCTCTTACGCGAAGCAGACCTCTTCTACAGAGCCGCCTGCGGTCGAGTTACTTGCAAGCAAGGCCGACCCATGGCGGGGCGCGCCAACACGTGCGTTACAGGAAGCGAGTGGCCCGAGGGCACGTGGGAGGGCAAGCCTGGTGATGAAGACCAGCGAAAGGCCCAGTTTCTTGTGGCCATTCACGTCCTCTACTTTGTGGGGTCTTTGCCTCCGCTCTTCATTCAGCACTTTGTGTCCGACACCAAGCCAGAGCAGCTCGACGAGGTCGAGCACATGGCTAGCCTGATGCGATGGGCATCGCTGGCGTTCTACCCCTCTAACCTGGCGCTCTTCCGCCTGACTGGCCATCTGCGACTGGCAGTCCTCCTGTTCCTCCTCTACTCTCAGGCCGTCCTGCTGTGGCTCTGCGAAGGGGGCAGCCCGCAGGGCACCGAGTACTTCTGCTTCATCTTGTTTGCAGGTAGTCTACAGCAGCCAGACTTCTCTTTCTCTTCCAAAAGGGCATTCGCTGAATTAACTGAGGTGGTGGTGGCGCAGTGGCCAGCGTTCACGTCGTGGGCAAGACCCTGGGCATGCTCCTCGTCGTGGTGATCACCCTCGAGGTGGCCATGCTGGAGTCACGCACGACCAGCGCATGCTCAGAACCCAGGTCCACCGACGCGCTACACACGTCCGTCCTGCGCCTTTCCCATCTGCTGTGCACATGCTTCACCTCGCTCTTGTACGAGCACCTCCACGGCGATGCCACCCGGCGGCTGCAGAAGTGCATGGACCAGCGCATGAAGTTCTTTGCTCTGATCAGCCACGGTATGCTTCCTACGCTTCTCGTGTAGTGGTCTGCCTGCCGTGCTTACCAACTAGAGTTGGGGGATTAGATCTACGCGCGCCACTTCAGAGCATCAGGTTCATGGCCTCCGACCTGTTGCAGCAGCAGCAGGAACTGTCTCCCGGTGAGCTGTCCCCCTCCTTCCTCCTCCTTCCTCTCGTCTCTGCTCACAGCGATGGACGTGCATGGGGGGAGCAGAAGTACGAGCCGTGGTGGACGTGGTCCACGAATCGTCAGACCACCTGCTGGGCCTGCTGAACAACTTGCTCGATCTGTCGCGCGTCGAGCTGGGCTCGCTCGACCTCCGCGTGAAGCGCTTCGACCTCGTCCACCTGCTCTACCGACTCCTGCGTTCGGCCCGAGTAAACGCGGAGAAGAAGGGCGTCGAGCTCCGGGCCAGCATCAGCCTTCGACACCGCTGGCGCGACGGCGATCCGATTCGCCTGCGTCAAGTCATCGATAATCTGCTGAACAACGCCATCAAGTTCACCGAAGCGAACGGCTTGGTGGCGGTCGACGTCACCGAGGGCGATCTCGACCCCGACCGGGTACCGCGCTCATCACCCATTGTTGCCTTATCGTGGTTGCCCTCATGGCTCAAACCTCGCCCACCAGATTCGGGTTGAAGTGGTCGACAGCGGAATCGGCATCGATCACGTCGAGGCGGCAGGTCTGTTCAAGGTACGCTGCACATGTGCCCTCGGGTTGCTTGCCTAACAGAGACAGACGGCTAACGTCCGGATGCGATACGCAGAGCTTCGCACAGGTGGGATCGGAGGTGGACCACGCGCACGGCTTCGGGCTGGGTCTGGCCATCTGCAAGAAGATCTGCCAGGTTCCTCCTCGCTCGGCCCTCCACACCTCCGACCTCTTCACTAATGAGGCTCCTGCTCTCCTCCACATCAGGCGATGGACGGTCACATCGACGTCGAGAGTGAACTGCATAAGGGAAGCAAGTATTCGTTCGAAGTACAGCTGCCGGTCCGCGACGAGCCGAGCAGCCAGATGGAAGGCGAGGACTCGGACGAAGCCGGCGACTCTGCCGGTGAGGTGGGAGAAGAAGATGAAGGAGAAGAAGAACAAGAAGAACATGAAACGGTCCCCAGGGTAGGCACCGGCGGCGATGCCGGCAGTGGTGCCACCGACGGGACAAAGAGCGAGCAGCTGCAGCTTCGAGGAAAGCGTGTCCTCCTGATCGACGACTCGAATCTACTCCAGCTGACGCTGAAGCGCATGCTGACCCAACTGGGCTGCTCCGTTGACACCGCGTGGAACGGCAACGAAGCGCTGAAGGTGCTCGCGAGAAAACGGCAAGCGATGGCTCAGGGCGACGCTGGAGTGACCGATCCTCCGTTCGACCTCATCCTGTGCGATGTGCACATGCCCGGGCTCGATGGCTACCGCACGGCCCAGGCCATACGCCAGTGGGAAGCAACGATGGGGCTCGATGAGAGAAACGAGAGTGGCGAAGTGTTCCTTCACGAGCGAGAAGCACATGAAGAAGAAGGCGACATGCCCGCGGAGGGCTTCCTTGAGCGCACGCTGGCAGAGGCGGACCGTATGCCGATCATTGGCATGAGCGCAACTGCGCTCAACGGCGAAGAGAGCAAGTGCCTAGCGAGCGGCATGGATGACTTCCTCTTAAAGCCTCCTCGCAAGGAGATACTGCAGCAGTGCCTTGAGCGCTGGGTGAATCCCCGCAAGGGCCAGCCGCTTTCTGTAATAATGTAGATAGATGTAGATAGATGTAAAGAGATCTCTTGGCTGCGTGTAAATACAATACAAATAAAGCCAAGAAATTGTGCACTTCACTGGGCAAACACCAGTAGTCGGACATCAGGAACCACATGCTTGATTGCCTTGCACTCAATGTTGGCGATCGTAAAAAGGTTTGTATTCTATCGTATGTACAGCCTAACGCCAGCAGCCGCTGAAGATGTCTGGTCTTACTCAGCAGGAGCACGAGCACGAGCAGGTAGAGGGAGAGGGAGAAGGCGAGACCGCCACAGCGGGCGAGTGAGACGGGGACGCCGCCGGCGAGTGGGAGGGCGACACAGCAGGTGACGGCGACGGCGAAGTGGCAACGGCAGAACTGGTGCTGCAGTCGGAGTTGTAGCAAGGAAGGGACGCCATCGAAGCAATGCCGCACATGTTGTTGCTGTTGCGGGCGATCTGGGCGTAGCCCGACAGGCCCCACGCTGTTGTAGCAAGAACACGAGCATTAGATGTTGGCCAGCAAGCTTCAACAGTGCAGCAGAGCGACTTCCGTACAGGTGCCCCACGAGTTCTTGATCAGCCAGTACTGGTTGCCACTCGAATCCGTTCCCCAGCCGACCACCAGCACGGCGTGGTTGAGCGACGACGTGCACTCGGCGTCGTTGAGCGTGCCGCTGCTGTAGTAGGCGAACGAGCGCGGGGAGGCGTTGATGCCCACAGAAACCGGCCCGACCGCGGCCTTGGTCAGGAGGTCGGATTCGCTGCCGCTGGTAACAGTGAGGTATCCCCTGTGCGCGCAACGAGGTCAGCCAGGCTTCGCCTATCCGAGAGCAGAGAGACTCTTCTTGAGCCGAGAGACGTACTTGACGCGACCGCCGTTGTTGCTCGACGAGTAGCGGCAAGTGCTCTGAGTGCCGGTGTAGGGGTACGAGGTCTCGGTGTTGACGTTGCCAGCCACGTTGTTGATCAGCCACGAGTAGGTAATCTCCATGTTTCCGCCCGAGCAACCCTGGTGCACATAATCGCGTTAGTCATGCGCCGTACGTCAGCTCACAAAGCAGATTTTGTCCACTTACCAAGTTGCCAGTGCCCTGAGCGCAGTCCACTGCAGTGTACACGCCGATTGAGATTGGCGAGGAGTGAGCCACATGAATGTGTTTCCAGAAACAGAAGCAAGGGCGATAAAGCGTACAGATCATCTGCTCGGAGAGCGAGGTGAGCGTTCCAGTAGCGAGTTGATTGGCACCTTCGATGGCACCAATCGCGGAGAACGAGTAGCAGTCGCCGCAGGAGCCCTGGTTCTTGACGCCGGTGACGGCGCCCACGGTGCGCCAGTCGTACGAGGACGGAATGGAACGCTCGGCGATCTCGCGCTTGGCCACAGCCTCGGCCTGTGCGTGGGCCTCGCTGTCGAAGGTGGGCTGCGTGGCAAGCAGGCCGGTGAAGGTGGCAGCGATCTCCTCCTGGGTCATATCACCCATTTCATTCATGGCCAGCGTGTACGATGCGTTGGCATTGGCGTTGAAGTGCTCGATGTAGGCGTAGTTGTCACGCCACACATCGTACCGACGGTGGAAGTCGTTGCTCTCATAGCTGCGCCCGTGAAACCTGGCCCAGGAGGTGAAGAACTGGCGGGTGGTGGGGCTGTCGGCGAGCAGAGTATAGGCGCGCTCATCGAACCGAGGGCTGATGGCTTCCGCAGCCACAATCAAGGCGAGGAGTGACAACAGCAGGGCGTAGGCGAGGCGCCTTGTCGAGAGAGCAGCCATGGCAGAAGAAGTGGGGATGACGGACGATGAGGATCGTTGAGCTTAACGAGTCCAAGGTTTCTGTTGAGGCGGTTTTGCCAACAGAAGCTGGTTTGAGAGCAAGTGTGCTGGAGAAGACGAGTGGATCTCTTGCTCCAGCGTTGGGTCCATTTGTAGTTGGCTTCGGAGTGGGCGGAGCTTACACCAGGACCACAGCACAAGAGGACGAAGGAAGTCGGTTCAGGGGAGCCCAAGGTACGGCCCCTTCTTCAACCAACTCCCGCATTGCCACACGTTGGCATCCGTAGCGCGTGCCGCTTGGCTTGCGCAGACATCGCCCGCATTCCTCTTCATGTGAACCTCACGCGCCAGCGGGCGGGGTTCGCACCGCTTGAGAGCTGCGGGCGGCCTGGCCTATCGCCGCCCGTGAACTCCTGGCGGTCCTCTAGGTAAGGTCCACCGACCAATAGCCTTGCTCTCGGGCTGTTGATGTTGCGGGCGCGGTTGCTCCGTTCGGCGCGCGCAGCCAGGCTTCAACGCGTTGCCGTTCGACCGCCAAAAAGCCACCGAAATTAAAAAAAGAAATTGAAGAATAAGAAAAAAAAAGAAATTTTTGCACCCAAGCGGCTTTCGGCCCTCGCACTCAAGCGACGGCTGGCCGAAGCTCGTACACAAGTGAGAGTCGCGGCCGTGTGTTTTTGCCCACGCAATGCACCACCCCTGCAGTTGTTCGTTGGTGAGGTGCCACATGATGTGGCACATGCGCAAGGACCTGGAGCCACAATGCGTACCGGGATAGATGCCACCAGACACCGTCTGCAAAGTTTGGCCACAAAACAGGGCCACGTCTTTGTGTGCGCGGCCTCTTTCTTCCACCTGCAATCGAACCAACAAGACTAAGCGAATCAGGGGGAGATGTTGACCTCCGCAGGAGCAATGAGTGTACGCTGATCCAGCTCATGGTCGTGGGGTCCAAGAGCTCGAGGCCTGGCGTTGCAGCGCAGGGCACCACCGTCATAAAGCCCGGGTCTGGAGTGGACTTGTGATGAGGAGGCACCAACGAAGAGACCGGAAGGCCCTTGCGGATGGTTCCGTACCAACGTGGCGATGACAATTGATCACGTCCTGCGTCTCGTCGGTGTTTCTGTAGTGAAACAGGTCGAAAGGTGAAGTATTGAATCGTGCCTGGCCCTCGCAATCAGTTGGAGGCTTGTGTTCAGGTTCAGTCTCTCGCCGCTCGTGCGAGCTCCTACAGTAGTGGCGCAGTAGGTGGTCATGGGATTCATCTGTCCCAAAAGCCAGATCGGCGCCGACACAGAGCATGGCCGCCTCGACAAGTCGCTCCAGCAACGTAAACGCTTCTTCCACCGGCGCCCTGAAGGCGTTATGCTCTGGTCCGAACAGCGTCAGCCCTACACCCCGGCGGGAGTCGGAATAGGACAGGGTGTACCAAGCGCGTCAGGCCACGGCTGAGCGGGCCCGCGGCGGAGGCGAAAGACTTCCTTGGCGGGTGGGGCTGTTGTAACCCACCAAGCCCTTGCCGCCCGCTGTGCCTTCGGCAAAGAGGGTGCGGGTGGCCTCCTTCTGGTCCTGCGTGGTCTGCACAAAGAAGCGCTGAGCAGCCTCGCTGGCGCGCTGCATTACCCCAGTAGCATCGTCACCAAGCTCTATGATGGCCCATCCGTGCCGCCGCAACTGAGCGCAGAAAGCGTGTCGTGTTTCAACCGTGCTTGACTCTTGGAGTTGATCATCCAACAAAGCCCTCGTTGAAAATCGCACAAGCAAAGGCAGATCTTCACTTTGCTCGTCTGCCCTTCTAAGGGCAGACGGTTCGGACTGACAGGGCGCATGGCCACCCCCATCGTCATCTGTGGCCGTTCTTTTCCTCTTCTTTTCCATGTGTGGGGCTTTTCTTGTTACGAGATGTTTGGTCGGGCGGGAGCATGAGCGACTCAGAGAGACAGGACCTTATTAACCCGAGCGGGGGAGACTCTCCCCCGAAGGACCAAGCCACGACTAACGTATTGGACATTGAGGCGGAAAACGAGAGTCTCAGGTCGGACGATGGAGGCTCAGATCTTGAGTTCGATCTATCGTCGCTCACCTCAGCTGCCGCCTTTCCAGTCCACCAAATGCACCCGCTGCACCTTCAAGCAAGCAGCGAAGATGAAGCCGGCCACCAACGGGGCCGTGGCAGCCAGCGGCGTAACAGCTCGGCTCGACAGCCCTTGCGCAGAAACAGAACGACCTCGGACGTGGGGGGACGCATGGCAGAAGGTGCCAGCAAGAGGCGAAAGAAGAAGAGCAAAAGAACTGGAAGTGCCGGCAGCGAAGATAATGCTTCCGACACGTCTTCATCTTCCTCCTCTTCAGAGGACAACAGGTTGACTAAGAGCATCAAGGACTTGACTGCGCTGGGTCGCTCAAAACTGAGGAAGCACATCACTCAGCGCAGGAGGCGGGGCAGGTCCTCATCCGCCTCGGCGGAGGAGTCTTCCTCTTCGTCCTCTACTTCTTCGCCATCAACACCACCCTCATCGCCACCTTCGGCCTACGGTGATGAGGAAATGGCCAAGACGCTCATGTTTGAGTCAGATGACGATAGTAGCGACAGTAGCGACAGCAAGAAGGCTCGACGCGCAAAGAAGGCCAAGCGAAAGGCCAGCAAAGGCAAGCACACAAAACGGGTCTCCTACTTCATCGAAAGCGACGATGATCGCTCTGACCCTCGTCGGTCTGAATACACCGGAACCGAGGATTCGTGGAGCAGCTCTGACGAGCAGCCGCCTTCTCCGCCAGCTGAGAAAGGTGCGTGCTGGAGACGCACTCATCCCTCCTTCCTCCCTTCGTGTCACTTTTTTCTTGGTCTTCATTACTGACGGCCTTCTCTTGCGGGGGAGGTGAATAGGCGAGGATTTCGAGGTGCCCACTCCTGGTAACCATGCCAAGAAGCGATCGAGGAAGCTCCAACAGGCTGTACGTTTGAGAACCCTCCTATGTCTCTTGCCACCTCTGCTCAATACTCTACTGGAACCTCACAACAGGGGCTCGGGAAGTACGTTACGAAGAGGCTGGGAGACGCCGAGCATGTACATACAAAGGTGCAGCCTTCTTTCTCTCATTGCTAAGAAAAAGAGGCACGACTCTTAACGCATGTGCGACTAGCTTTTGCCCTCGTTCGGCCATTCGTTCCATCAGCTCCCGTCGGATCCCTTCCAGCTGGAGCACGTGCATGGAGAGCCCCGTACATTTCTCTCCCTCCTCTCCACAGCGCGCCAGACTACTGATGGCTGTTTGTGCCATCACAGGAGACGTGAAGGCGGTCGTGGCCCGTACGGCCCTCGTGATGGCCTTCAGTTGGGACGACCCCAAAACGGAACCCGCACACTGGGCCAACCTCCTGCTCCAGCGCAAGATACCATCGCCCCAGCCCAAAACAGTACGTTAATCCTCGTAATAATTGTCCGTCTGCTTGTTGTGTGCATAACCCTCACGGCGCCTATCTCGACCTCGCAGAAAAGCATCCCACTGTGGGAAATGAACCCAACGCTGCCCGTTGAGGCCGGTGAGCTATCCCCACAGTTCAGGATGCGGCTCGGCTGGAAGGACGTTTATCCTCAACCCTACGGTGCGTGCTGGGCCCTTCGGACCATCCCACGCGTGTGCGCACTGACCGTGAAGTTGATGTGCAGGCCTCGGACTCGACATCTGGCGCTGTCGCTCGTTGCGAATGACGGACAAGGCGCGTGCCTTGTTGTTCCCCACAGCCAAGGTCTGGGGCGTGGATTCTTCCGTGCCGGCCGGCGGCGAGGAGGAGAGCCTCAGCTCGGGAGATGAGGCCGCCACCACGACCACTTCCACTGCAGCAACCAGCGCGATGGGCCTCAAGGCTCATCACGCTGCGCCCAATAAGACGAACACGGCTGGCGAACAGGAGACAGAAAAGGCCATTCCGATCTATGCGAGTACTACGCTCAGTGCTCCCACCACCGAGAAGCGCGTTCTGATCCGCGAGCTGAGTCTCTCTGGCGCCGAGGTTCGCCTGCCCGTGCGATGAGGACAATAGGAAGGAAGGCATGAATGATAACTGACCCCACATGGCTATTATCTCACCACATGTGCCAGGTCGTACTTTACCCGCTAGGGACGGGCCTCCTTGTGCTTCATCTGGACTGGATCCACAACGATCCCAACGCAGCAGTGTCACTCGACGAGCTGCGCACATGGCTTTTCCTCGCCAAATTCAGGCATCGCGTATGTTCACCGTAATCTGCTGCTTGTCGCTTTATCTTTTACACTCTGTAAAATAATACTTTAACTTATCATTTTCCTCTTGAATCAACAGGTGGAGGGCGTGTTGGCTGGTTGGACATTTGACGAAGTGCCGGAGGACGGAACGGCCCACCAGCTGCGCGCCGACTATGCCAAGTGGATGGCCTGCAAGTCACTCGAGCGGACCGAGAAGCAGAGGAAGGGCAACCGCAAGAAGCAGAAGAAGCGGAAACGTCGTGATGACCAGGAGAAGCCCAGTCGGGAATCAACGAAGCCGGAGGCAGGCGAGCGGGGCGAAGGGGGGTCCATCGCCAGCGGGAGGAGAGCCGGGAGCCTAGCTGGCGACGAGGTCCAGACCCGCCCACGACAAGAAGACAGCCCGCATGATGAACACCAGGGCAGCCCGCCGGCGGAGGACTTGGAGGTTGGTAGCCTCAAAGCCGACAGTAGCGACGAGAAGAGGGGCCGAGCCAACGGGATCACAAAGGAAGAGAAGAAGAAGACAAAGAAGTGCAAGGGAGAACAAAAGAAGAAGAAGAAAGGAGAAGCACACGAGGATGCACCCGGTGCTGACGAGTTCGAGCTGGTGGAGATGGAGAACCGCAAGCGTGACCAGAACGAAAAGGGCGAAGCCTCCAAGACGCGATCACATAGCAAGCGGAGCCATGTGGAGAAGCACTTCGAGTCGCTGGGGCGGTACGTCCGCGTCTTGGAAGAGGCTCCCATCAATCATTCTAACCCCAAGCCGCTATTCGCGCCTCAGGGTGGCCAAAGCGATCTACGCCGACGAGCCCATCACGCTGGCGGGCCTGGGCAATTGGCTCATTCACCTGCCCGACGAGAATGCATCTTCGCCGTCCGTACGCATCAACCGCGGCCAGGTGCGCTTTTGTCAGGTCCATTCCTCATCGATTAGATTCTTATTGCCTAACTGGTGTGTTCATGTCATCGCCAGCGCTGCCACCACCACACTACGGTGGTGTTTAACCAGGAGCCGGCCACACGGCAGCTGCACAAGTGCCTCTTCCACTTCCGCAGGTGAGCCCCGGCTGCACGCTCTGCACGCATGTCAACATGCAAGGTCAATTATTGATCGGTCGTTGAACACATACAGAGCTTTTGGCCAGTTCAACCGACCTCCGCCTTCGCCGGATACAAGCACGCAGGACAAGGTGCTGGTCCACCGCAAGAACCGCTACATCGGCCTCTCGCGCGAGGGCACCGTGTGCATCAGCTGGCCCACGAGCGACAACGTCGATTTTGATGTGCGCACTTGGCCTACCCTCTTCCAGGGCATCTACCTTCTGCTCGCCCTTCAAGTGTACCTCGTCGCCATTGTCGTCCTGGTCGCTGGTGTACTTGTTTGGACTCACCGGCAAGTTTGTGATCGACCGCTTTGCGTGCAGGCACGCCGAACAGGCCGTGTTGCTAGAACTCGCCAATCTGGCCATCGGGCAGGCTGACCTCCTGCGCATGGATTCGCACATTCCATTCACGCAGATGGAACAGTACCGCCTCCAGCTTCGGGAGCTGGTACTTTCTCCCTTCATGAAAGTCATGAACGACAAACAGCGGCTGACCTTGGTCAACGCCCTCCTATCTCGGGCGGTCGGCTCTACCAGGCGACGCTGATGGTGCGCTACACGCTCAGCATGAGCAGCGACGAGTGCGGCGGCCGCTCGGAGTATGCGGTACATGCTTCACCTGGTTTGGGCGGAGAGAGGCAGTTTTGTTCACGACATCCCCCTCTCGCCGGTCCCGGGACTAGCACTTCTTCACCGAGCTGCGTTTGATCTTTGGCATTCCATCGGCCAAACAAGAGATCCGTGAGCAGATCGACGACGTGTTGGGCATCGTCGAGTCCGGCTACCTCGAGGCACGCGGTCGCTTTTGTCATGCATTGCTAGAACCAAGCCCGTTCGGCCCTGACGGAGTACGACTATGCGTGTGGGGTGGGTGGGACAACAGGAACAAAAAAAGGTGAAGCGGAAGGAGCTGGATGACCAGATCGAGACCAACAAAAGCAAGCATAAGGCAGACAAGGACAGGGAGAAGAAGCGACGGCGCTTTGAGCTCGCCACCTACGCCCTCACCACAGTCACCCTGCCCTTCGTCCTGATCGGCGGCCTTTTCGGGTACCTCCTCCGGCATGCTGTCGCTCCCGCGCCGGTCCTTCACACGGCTCACACGGATGCGTGGCGGGCCCGCAGGATGAACGTTCCAGCCATTCCCGACGTCACTTTCTGGGAAGTGTTGGGCATCTGCGCAGGCGTGTCGGCTTTCCTCCTTCTCGTGTTCGGGCTGATCTACATCATCTACTTCCGCAGCCAGAAGCACGCCAAGCGTCGGAAGAAGAAACTCAAAGAAAAGATCAACAAGCTCAAAGAGGTGGGTTGTGTGCCGCCCTACGTGTAGTGTATGTGCGCGACTTGCCTCACTTCCGTGCCCTTACCCCTCGCCAGAGCGCGGTGCTACTGCGACCAAGCATGGAAGCCAGGAGGGCACGCGCCTTCTCTGAAGACGTACCGCGAGAGCACCGTGGGGGCAGCTCCTTCTTCGCCTCATTCGACTTCACCCGACGCTCTACAGACAGGAATCGCCTTTCGCTTGACGCCAGGTGAACACTTCTCCTCGGAACCTGTACTCAGCTGAGCAGACACTAATCCGTTGGATGTTTTTTCGTTAGCCGAGGCGTCTCGCATGATTTGAAGCACTCGTTCGACGTGCGCCGGCTTTGGTGACGTCGACGTCACATGCAAGCCTCATGCCGTTAGTGCTCGAGCGAATGCACTTCCCATCGACTGGACAAAAGCCGAAAAGCTCCTTCGGAGGAGAGGCGGAGACGAACACGCGTGCCTACGAAAGTAGGCCGAAGCTGGCTCTGGATCGCCAACGGTTCGGGGCCAACAACGAAAAACGCAGCTGTTCGCCTAAAACAAGCCGTCCATGACCGAAGGACCGTTTGCCGAACTGAATTTGCCCGGATTTTGTCGGCTGCGGCACAGCAGGCAACGCATCGCAAAAGGGAGATTAAATTTCGGTGCTGGGGGGTGGTCGACATATTCGATTTCTGTGCGCCAGACGACCAAAAGGGCCCGGAGAGAGCACAGAGAGCCAAGCATCCCCGAGCATCGAATCGAAGTCCTCACTCTGGTGGTGAAGAAGAATATATAACATGGACACCAAGTCGATTAAGCTGGTCGTCGTTGGTGACGGTGCCGTCGGTAAGACGTGCCTGCTCATCTCGTACGCCAACAACCGCTTCCCTGAAGGTGCGGATACCTGCCCATCCACAATCAAATTATTTTCTTTCTCATCAACTGTTGGTTATCACCAGTACTAATCAACTCTTTTTTACAGAGTACGCCCCTTCATCAACGAAGTAGATGAGGCTGGACACGCTTTCATCATAGCCCGCTCCCCCCCTCTCTTTTTTTTTCTCGCCTCACGATATGTCAATTCGTTCAGGTATGTGCCTACTGTCTTTGACAATTACGTCGTCAACTTGACGGCCGGCAATGAAACCATCGAGCTCGGTCTGTGGGATACTGCTGGTCAGGAGGAGTACGACCGTCTGCGCCCTCTTAGGTACCCATCTTCCCTTCCCGTCTTTTTTGGTTGCCCTAGGATTGTGTAATAGTAATAATATTAATGTGATTCACACCCGCTCCTCCTGTCCTTGACAGCTATGCCAACGCCAACGTGTTCCTTGTGTGCTTCTCGGTGGTGAACCCTGTTTCTTTCGAGAACGTCACCTCCAAGTGGTATCCTGAGGTCAACCATTTCTGCCCCAATGTGCCTCTCATTGTTGTCGGCACCAAGCTCGATTTGAGGAACGATCCTACTACTCTCGAGAAGCTGAAGAGCCAGGGCCAGCGCCCCGTTACCCATGAGGAGGGTGATGAGCTCGCCAGGAAGCTCAAGGCCGTCAAGTTCATTGAGTGCTCTGCCTTCACTGGTACTGTCATCATTCAAACAGCCTTCTCCATTCCTTCATGATTCGTCTGACAACATTTCGCTCTCCCCCCCCCCCAATAGGTGAGAGCTTGAAGACTGTCTTTGATGAGGCTGTCAAGTCTGTGCTCTTCTCGAAGAGGAAGAAGGCCAAGGGCGGCTGCTCGCTGTTCTAAGTGGACTCCTCCTCCCCGTGAGGCCGGCCTAATCGCACACATCCTACCGACACCATCATCATCATCATCATCTTTTCCCTCTTTTTTCGACTCCCCTTTCTCTCCACATCTTCTCCACAGCACATCAACCACCCACGGCCAAACACCGAGCCGAGCCCGAGCCTTACAAGCGACCGAAGAAGAGGAAAATGAGTATCGAGGCAACCCGCGCATTCTCGGCCCATCTTCACGAATCGATCGCCTCTCGCGGTTCGTGCAAATTCCCATTAGGATAGGCGTGCGTATGCGTTGGCCTTTTGCGTTTTCAATCACGCACTCGGGCTCCTCTGTACATGAAAATGTTTTATTACGCTTCTGCAATACATTCTCTGCGTAGCCTTCTCAGAACCTCTTGCGTCCTCCATTTTCTTCTGTCGATCAATCAGATTTCTTGCTACATGCAAGAAAACTCGTGGTGGGAGCCCTTCCTGTGCTGCCGGAAGCAACCCAAAGAGTGTCGCACGAAAATATCTCCTGCAATTTGCCGCGTGGGGTGAAGCTGTCCCCGTCGCGTTGCTCCGTGCCGCAATGAAGCTCTTTCTCTTCTTCTCTTCTTTTATTGCTTGCCGCACAGCACACGACGTCGGAAACTTTCGCTTTTTCGTTGCGGCAAAGCAGAGAACATGTTGGCGAGGGCGTTTGTGGCCTGTCTGGTGCTTGCGGTGGCCTATGGTCAATCTTGCGTGCCGTTCGAGGGAGCGCCGCTCACACGGCACAAGTGCGATGCCGTGGTCACATGGGCCAACGTCTTCCTCTTGCCGGGCCAGACATATCAACAGGTTCGCCACCCTCCCTTGATAGAGAGAGTTAGTTGGTTTGTTAGAGAGGGAGAGTAAGACAGCTTGTAGTGGTCCTCCTCGTCTCATCGCCCTTGCTCATTTTGGCGGAGTTGATATCTTTTCCGTATCAGGCCGACCAAGCAGCAAGCGAGCTGACCAAGCTGTTCGGCGTGTACGTGCCGCCAGCGTGCCGCAATGCTGCCCTGCGACTCGTGTGCATGGGCAACTTCATCTCTTGCAACTTCAACTCAAGCGTCGTCCCAACATGTACTGTTCCTCTCCTCTTGTTGTGCATGTGCCGTCGTGAAGCTCACGCGTCGGTGGCCACCTGCACCCAGACCAAGCACCGTGCCGAAGCGTGTGTGAGGACGCCGTGGCGCAGTGCAGCCTTTTTCTTACCGCGGCCGGCCTGCAGTCGCAGATTCCCGACTGCAACGCCACCAACCCCCTGACCGGCGGACCCCTCTATCCGCCGACTAACTGCAACAGTGACTCAGCCAACGTCTGTACGCGTCTCGATCCCTCAACCTCCTCCTTGTGATCAAACTTTGTGATGATTGACAAGGGAACGATTGGTTGTGTTGCTGTTGTTCGCGATGGTGTACAGCGGTGGCGTATTCACAGGCAGACTGTCCCTATCCGACTGAATTCACCGAGGACGGCAACCTGGATGACCCATCTTCCTTCTGCGTGCTGCCGTGTCCCTCGACCATGTTCACCCCGGACGACTGGGACGCTGCCAATGGCCTTATGATCACCTTTGCCGGTTCGTCTGCGCTTGGCTTCAGCTGCAGTTATTTTCGAAGAGTTTAGCGCTCACCGGCGCCACATTGCGCGGGGTGCCACTGCAGCGCTCTCCTTCTCGATGTCGATCTTCATGTGCGTTACGTGGGTGCTCAATCCAAAGAAGCGACAGTTCCCGGCCTTCATCCCATTCTGGCTCTCCCTGTGCTCCATGTTCAATGCTGGGGCCATCCTCCTTTCCATCCTTGTTGGCGGTACCCCCCCCCCCCAAAGTTCCGTTTTTCGTTTTCGTTCTTTTTTGGCGCATCCTCAACGAGTGCTGGACAGGGCCACGGAAGGTAACGTGTACGTGGGACGACCCGTCTGTACTAATGACGTGGGACAATGCCCACGAGAACGCTGGCCAGGGCGTCGTCTGCGTTCTTCAAGGTGCTTCTTGACGTTTCGCCAGCCTCTCGGTCAGAGGACTGACTCTTGGCCTTTGTTAATATTGTGGACTACATACAGGGATGACGTTGGTCTTTTTCGGTGTGGCCGGCAGCTTCTGGTGGCTCACGCTCACCTTCAACATCTTTGAGATGTTGGTGTTAGGCATGCGACGAGAGACGGCCCACAAGGTCTACTACTTTCATCACATTCTCAACTGGGGCGTGCCCATTGTGTGTCTCATCATCGGTACCGACGTCCCTCTGACGACCAAACTCACACACGCGTATGGACCGCCACCACTCAAATGAAGGACTGCAGGTCTTGCTGGGCGCTCGTTTGGTGGCGTTACGGCCAATCACAACTGTTGGCTCGGCGCACCCTATGATTGGGCCGCGTTTTACTGTTGGGGTTCGCCTTGACACCCACCCTTCCTCCCACTTTTCTTCTTCTTCTTCTTCGAATTAATGTTGGTTGGTGATGTGCAGTCCTGCTGAACCTGGTGGTCGGCACTCTGCTGGTTGGCATCACCCTCATCAAACTCCTAAAGGCACACCGGCCCGTCCACGTCCCGTCGGTTCACTGCTGTCTTTATTGACGCTGGCAACGGAAAACGACAGGTGAAGGCAAAGTTCAAGCAATCTTCCATTAAATTGGAGCAGATCATCCGGCTGGGCCTTCTCGTCGTTCTGTACTGGGCCGTCTACCTGTATTTCTGCATCTACCGGTACGCGCCCTTCATTCAGCTTTTCCTCGTTGGCCCCTCGCTGGCAGCTCACATATCTCTGCTCGCCCTGGATACAAGGCTTGTCAATGAAACAAGGCAGGATGACTACGCCGATGCTTTTGCTCGCCAAATCCAGTGCAGTGCGCTGTCAGGTACTGGCCCCCCAAGCACTTCGCTTTGTGGCCACACAGGGGATTGACCACAGTCACCAGGCGAGGAATGTCCCTTCTCGGGAGGTATGAATCGTGGGATGTGGCTCATTCAGGCAATGGCTGTTGGCAGTCATGGCATCATCATCTTCATGGTGCTGGCCTTTACCAAGGTACTGCCACAGCCACTCTTTGCCCACTGGTTTACATCAGGAACCTAACATGCTTTTGAATCAGGAAACGTTTATCTTCTGGCGTGATCTCTTGATGAACTGGCGCACACCATTAGCGGTTATTGATGGAAGCATATCACACGCACCAACAAGCCCAACTGCGAGCACGTTGCAGCGCTCAATCAACAAGTCTGATTCTATGAAGGACTCACTGGACGGCAGCGGCATGTAAAACAAAATGTACACTAAATTCAAGCTCTATGAAAATGTGTGATTTAAAGATCGCCTTCGGCAGGGTCTTGTCCCTTCTTGGTTGCGTCTGGACCTTGCGTAAGCTAGAGCTTTCAAGGAAAACCGAACGCTCCATTAGAAAACGATTCGCCAACCTGTGTAAGGGGGCGCTGTAGTTAAGTGGTAAAATTCCTGCTTCGGGTGCAGGAGGCCCCGGTTCGATTCCGGGCAGCGCCCTATCTTTTTCCTACCTGACTTTATTTTTGATGTCTTTTGGTTAATTGAAGGTTGCGCCCAAAGCCGTTTGTGGTGGTTTGTTGAGCTTACTTTAGTCTCCGGTAGTGTGCAGCGGCAGGAGAGGGTTGCGGTATCTGCGCTCGCACTCGCCACTGTATAGCGCGCTTTCCACGTTCTTCATGGCCTACAGTGGCTTCACGCTCGTGTGCCTTCTGTTGCCCGAGTCACCCGCTTGGGTGGCGTCCAGCCACGACTTTCCACTCTCTTTACTCATATGGTAGCGACTCTCTACCTCGAGGTCTATGCCATGTTGCTCACTGCTCGCTGGCAGGTTTTTGATCTTCTACGTTCCGCCTGTAGTTTCCTTCCTTCAGCTACCACCAGTTGCCGTAGGTGCTCATGTGGTTGTGTGGAATTGTCTTCCCGCCTCACGCTCCATGTGGTGCAGTTTGTCCTGCAGGTGGCAAGCGGGGTCGTGTGGGCCCGCTCAATCTGGTGGGGCTATAATGTGGCCATCCACCACTTTCCTGACTCCTTCATGGCTCCTGTCTTTGGCGCCACCATCTGTGCCTCCGCCTACGGCGTGCTTGACTATGTGCGTCGATCTTCTTGGTTGAACCATCTATCCTATTCTGCTCATGTGCTGATGGCCAGGCTGAACAATCGTGGTTCTCGACTCCGCCAGACTCCTACGACTGTCGCCTGTAAGTGAAGAGCCTTTTCCCTCCCTTGCAGCATCAACTCACGCTTGCGACCATGATTCAGTGCCATCAAAGTGTCATTCGTCGCGGCTTGCGCCGTGTGGTTAATGCAACGCCCGTTCCTGTTCGGCCCCACGGCACTGCTTCTGCGCTGGACTGTTGAGGTCGCGCTCGGTACTCTTTCCCTCTTTGCCAGCTTTCAAGAAGCCTCCTCCTCTCAAACAGAGCTCCACCTGCTTTAGGGCTGTTCCTGGTGACGTTCGTGGTGGTGGGCTACTACCGGGGCAAGCGGCCCGACCTGTTCGCGCCCTTCGATCGCCTCTTCTCCACCTACACGACCGCGAGCCGGCCGCGAGGAGGTCGACCCGTCGCCGACAGTCTCAAAGAGCTCTGAAGAAGAAGAAGTAGAACAGGAGAAAGAGACTCATGTAGACTCTGTGGGTCATGTAGTCCAACTTGTAACGCGATACAACAAAAATGGATGAGGAAACACAAATGGTGCCCGTGATTGCAAAGAAGCACGCCCCTGGCGCGGGTCCTGGTGGTCCTGGCGCCTTCCCAGCGTCGGGTGCGTTGATGATACGTGTGGGACGCCGCGGATTTGTGTACGTGGGGTACCCGCGTGGGCGTGTCCGCACGAGTTCGAGTACAAGGCAGGTCCGCTAGCCACGGTGCAACAAGAGAGCGTGGCCGTCGAAGGATAGTAGTTGATGCCTGGAGTGGAGCCGCCAGAGAGCGAGGCCGTTTAGGGAGCGGGCTTGGTCGGAGCGGTGGACGGAACGACGGCCGACGGGTCGTCAAGGAGGAAGGCGCTGGTGGCCATGGTCTCCTCCTCGGTAAAGAAGTCGCAGATGCCCTCTGAGTCATCGATGGCCGAACTCGTGAGGAAATAGTCCACCGGTGTGGCGAGCTTCATGATCGGCGGTCCGCCCATGAAGGCATCGGTCTCGCCCGCCCAGGGCGCGTCGGGCCGCCGGAGCGGCGGCATTCCCGGGAACGCCGGGCCGGGCGAGATGGCACCAACAGGAGGAGGGCGCGGAAGGCCGGAGGCGCCGAGTTGCTGAGATGACTGCGACTGGCTCTCGTCGCCGCACTCGATCGAAGGATCGTGGCCGATGGCAGACGGATGAATACCCTCAACGCCCAGCATGGCGGCAGCGTGCTGGGCCTGGGCCTCCTCCATCATCTGTTGCTGCTGGCGCGACTGTACAAGGTAGACATCGATCGGCTCGCCAGAGCTCTTCAAGAAGATCTGGTATCGACGCTGATTGGCGGGCATGCCCTCGTCCGGATCCGGCACCTCGAGTCGCGTTCCCGACGGGGCCTTGATGGCGATGAGGGTGTCGCCCTGGAAGCACGGAAGGCTGACCAGGTCGTCGTAGGTGACGAACGCCATTTGCTGGTTTGCTGGATCGTCAGAGAGGCGCTTGATCTCCATCTGCGCCTGTCGTATCCGTTCGTCGAGGGCCAGCTCCTGTTGGACCAGCTGCGTGACCTCTTCCCGCACCTTCCCAAGCCGTTGTCTTTCCTCTTCCGTCGCCAGGCCCTCCCCTCTGCAGCATCGACA
>NAVB01002098.1:0-15685 GCA_002179805.1 Acanthamoeba lenticulata | reverse complement strand
CCAAGCGGTCGCTTTCGTTCTTTTGGACTTGGCGTACCAGGCTCTGGTTGGCGGGATGGGCGGGGCCCAGGTTGTAGACAGCAATCAGGGGCTGAGCCATGATGGGCAACAGCGCCACACCAAGCTTGCGCAGCTGGTCCTCGAATAAGAAGGTCTCGGTCACCACGTAGTCCTTGATGGCGTGGTCATCGTGTGAGTTGTTGGTTGTAAGAAGGAGGGAGGGAGTGCCACATGGGGAAGCGTACGAGGAGGCCAGAGACGAAAGCGTCGTACGACTGAGTGAGCTCCAAGGGGCGATATCGCACCTCGGCCTCCTCCGTCACGAACTGTAGTTGTTTTTTTTTTAAAAAAAAAATTAATAATAAAATCAGTTTAAACTGAAAGTGCACAAGGGGGCACAGCACCTTGTAGCTGTCGACGAGGAAGTTCATCAACGGCGCCGAGAAGGTGCCGCCGGCGCCCTCCACGATGGTCGTGCCTTGAGTTGCCACGGTGAGTTGATAGAACGACGAAGATTTGGGGGGGGGCTGTACCTCGTGCAGATGGAAAGCAACAAAGCAAAAAGCAGCATGCCAGCCAAAGGGCACCAAGAGGCAGGTCAGGCTTCATGGCTTGTGCCGCTCTGGACGAGCCAAATAATGAAAGAGAGACTTTGAATCCACAGGCCGGGGGAGGTGTGGGGTCAGTCAGGTGGAAGAGCAGGTAGAGCCTGTCCTCGCTCGTCTCCGGGGACCTTGAGAACGTAATAAGCCATGGCTTGGGGGTTGCTTGGAGTCGGCGTCCCTAGTTACGGACGAGAGACGTCTCACGTTGGCTCCCATACACATGCCGCGCATTGGGCCAGCGACCTGGGGCTCCCCCTCCCCACGACCAGGTCATGATGGGCAAGAAGTGGTCTGGAGGTCCTGGCGCCGTGCTGCAGCCAGCACAACAGTGTTGCTCTCTGGGTGTGCCCACAGATGAAATGAAAGGGAAAAGAGACTGAAAAAAAAGGAGTTTCGGAAACCAAGAACAAAAGCTCTCTCTTCCCTCGTGTGTGATTTTCTTTGGCAAAGAGGACGCCATTGCCACGATTAAGCACTACCACCACGTCTGTAATAATTGGCGATAACCCCCCTCTTTTGATGAAATCATCAAGCTGGAGTTCGTCCTCCTCGTCTGATGGGGGCTTATTTACTGGATGGGCGCGACGACTGGTCGAGGCAGCCACTCCCTCCTCTCCTTCAGAGGATGACAGTCGGTATTTACAACTCTTGTGAATCATTTTAATATAAATGATTAAATAAATAAAAATATTAAAGTGCATTCTACATTCAACATTTGTGTCATAAATACGTGAAGATCCATCGTTTGCTTATCGGTTTCTTCATGTCAGGCCGCGTTTGCTGGGGTCACTCAAGGCGGCGCTGTCGATACCCTCTACAACGCCCGTGGCCACCGACACCCCGCTCGAGCGCGTCATCGCGACTCGTCCGACGTGCGTTTGGCGCCTCTTCCCTTTTGGCCATTCTTGGCTCTTCTATTCACGCGGGCTCGGCCTCTGCGCAGAAACCTGGCCCCAAAGGACACAGAAGCGCAGCGGCGGCACGCCAAAGAGTACCTCGAGATGGTCAAGGGCTTCAAGAAGAAGGGTTCGGCCCTCCACAACTTTCTCTTCGTCTTCTTCGTCTTCTTCTTCTTCGTCTACGTCGTCACATGGACACCAGACTGGAGCAGCTGACCTGGACTGGAAGCTGCAGAAGAGAAGGAGCGCCGGGAGCAGGAACGGCGCGAGAAGGCGCGGCTCAACAAGGAGAAGCGCCTCATCGAGGCCCGCGCCGTGTGGCGCGACGAGATCATTCCCCAGTGGGACAAGCTGTACGCTCTCTCTTCAAGACTTTGCATCGTGTCCTCGTGGTCGTTGTGGCCGCCTCACACACGTCAATCAACGACAAACAGAAAACACACGCGGCGGATATCGGACCTCGTGTGGCAGGGCGTCCCGCCCTCCGTGCGCGGGCAGGTCTGGGTGCTCGAGCTGGCCAACAGCCTCCAGATCACCGAAGGTTCGCACCAGCCTTGTCCTCTCTTTTGTTGTTTTTGTGCTTCAATTCATTTTTTGAAAATATTTCAGAACTATTTAAAATTTTGGAGCTGAAGAGTCAGCGGGCCAAGGAAGAGGCCGTGCGACAGCGCAAGGAGCAAGACGAGGCCTTCCGACGCGAGTTTGCGCGAAAATACGGTACGTCAGGTCCTCCCCTCAACTGATGCCCCATCATCCCTGGCTGACGAGCGCATGTTTTGAATTCCTAGGCGATACCGTGGTCAAGGGCGAGCAACAGCTGCAGCAGCGGCGGGACGACGACGGCACCGAGTCGTGCGAGAGCGGCGCCAACGACGACGTGGTGGCCTCGCCCGCCGTCGATCTCGCCTCCGACCTGCCCGCCGTCGACGCAGATTGCGACGACGCGGCCCGGCAGGCGGACAAGGTCAAGGTCGACGGTGAAGAAGAGGAACCACAAGACAAGGGCGACAACAACAACGACGACAATGACGATGACGACGGCGGGGAGATCTGGGTGCTGGGGAAGGAGAACACGGTGAGCCTCATCCCGCTCGACCTCCCGCGCACCTTCCCATGCCTCAGCTTCTTCCAAGTCGGCGGTCCCTCCCACGGGCCCCTCGGCCAGGTGCCCACCTCCCCTCGTCCCGCCTCGTTCCCGGGCTCGCCCCGGCCGCACGCGGCTATGCGCTCAACCGTCCGCCCGTGCGTGTGCGTGCGCAGGTGCTGGAGGCGTACGTGTGCTACAGGCCGGACATCGGCTACGTGCAGGGGATGTCCTACCTGGCGGCGGTCATGCTGCTCTACATGGACACCTTCCCGGCCTTTTGCTGCCTCGCCAACCTCCTCAACACGCCCCTCCTCGTACGCCCCCGTTTGTGTGTTTGTGTTTTGTTTGTTGGCGCAGCAGTCGTGATGGCCTCGTTGGGCTGATGAGAAAGAGGCCACGTACAACGCAGGTGTGTTTCTACCGGATGGAGATGGAGCAGATCGGCAAGTACGTTCGCGTGCTGGACGCCATCCTGGCCGAACACGTCCCGCGCACGTTCAACCACCTCCGGCACCTCGACATCTCCACGGAGCTGTACATAATGGACTGGATCCTCACCCTCTTCTGCAAGGTTTGGTCCAATTCTTCATCATTTTCTTTTTATTTAAATCAAAATTTCATTTAAATCAAAATTTGCTGATAAATATTTTGTAAATATTTAAAAAAGGCGCTGCCGCTGGACATCGCGACGAGGGTGTGGGACAACTACTTCCTGCGCGGCGATGTCTTCCTCTACTCGACCATCGCCGGCCTGTTGTCGTTGCTCTCGCCGCAGCTCGAGAGCGGCACGTTTGACGAATGCCTGCAGCTCCTCACGCACCTGCCCCAGGACATGGACGAGGCGGCCCTCTTCCAGCACATCGCCGGGATCAACCTCACCGCGCGGCGCGTCGAGGAGCTCCTGGCCGAGCAGGGCCTCGACCCCTCGCCCTCGGCCTCCTGGTGACGCCGGCCAACATACATTCCCCACATTCCAGGCAACAAGAAAACAAATTATTTATTAATTCTTTTTTAATTGATTTCCGCCGAAGGGGGTAAGCCGTGGAGCCCTGCGCGTAGGCGCTGTTTTACTTTGCCAACGTCACCCGCACAAGAAGAAGCCGCGACCACATGGAGAGACCTGGAGCCTTTCTTGTGCCTGTGGGGAGTGCGCTGTATGAATCACGAACGCTGGAGATCAATCCCACAGCGCCACCGCAGGAGGACGATGGACCGAGTATGTCACTTTCCATGCTGGTGGACAATCAACCGTGCGACTGCATCTACATCTCGCAAGCTGCCATAAACGAACACCAAGTACACGCGCCGCTGAAATCTGCTCCGCCAAATTGGGCTGCTGATTCACAATCAAACGCAGCTGCCCAACACACAAGCGGGGTGGTACTTTCAACTGCCCGACCAAGCTGATGGCGATGAGCGCGCCGAGGTGCCCTTCACTTTGCATTATGTCGGCCAGGCAAACCGGCCCCTTGGGAAACACATCTTTCACATCTGGGTCGACGGTCAGAAGGCGACGGGAAGTACGTCTATGTGAACCTCTTCTTGCTCTTCTTTGCTTGGTGTGCCCCACCTTGTGAGCACAGAGGGCACCCCCCTGAGTGGTTCTATTTGCAACACACGCAGTGATCATCAGGGACAGCCAACCAATTACCGTGACCGGCTTCACCTACGAGGACCACGGCATGATGCGACATCGGCCGTTCTTCCTGCGCAAGGCCCTCTTCGGCGAGGAGTTTGCTGGCGGTGATGACGACAGCACGGAGGAAGATGTTGCGGCCGCCACAGGCACCATCAAAGTCCAGTTCTACGAGGCCGTTCCCTACCACGGGACCTGGTCCACCAGCTCAACCACGCGCGATTTCGAGCAGAACAGGATCGCACCAAACAAAAAGGTTGCGTTCGGCATCAACAAGTCCGTCGCACTTGGCCCGCCCACCACGATCGGCCGGTGGATTCCCAGCGACGTGCGGCGAGACCGGCTGTTGTGCGAGCTGGTGGTGCGCTATCGCTCGTCGACGTTTTTCGCTCCTCTCCGGCACCGCGCCAACAGACAGCCCGTAGAAACGATCGTCGTCAGCGGGGATGAGGACGATGAAGGCGAAGCGGCGGAAGGCGGCCGGGCCAAGAAGCGGATCAAGCGCGAGCACCCACCGCCGGCAACAACCAACACGGGCGAGCCGCTCCAAGCGCAGTCGGACGTGGACACCTTCCTGTGCCGCCTTGCCGAGTCCGTGCCTCCCGCCCCTTCCCCCTCCCTCCCCCCCCACTACGCCCGGCTGATCTGTGGTGGTGGTGATGATGCGCTCATGCACCATGCGCGCGCTTTGACGGTGGTTGTTGGGGAGCTCACACCAGCAAGGAGGAGATGAAGATGGAGGCGCTCAAGTTCCTCCTCATGGAGCTCAACCAACGAGGCCTCACCACGGTGGGCGCCATGCGCCAGACCGCGCCCGAGCAGTGGAGTGAGATCCTGCACAACGCGCATCTGCCGGCGAAATCGCTTGTGCCCTCGATCATGGAGCTTGTCGGGGCCACTTCCTCTTCGTCTTCGTCAACATCTGGTGGCGGTGGCGGTGGTGACGACGTCATCATCATCCTCGACTGATGACCAAGAGCTGCCCGCCCCCGAAAAACTTGTTTCAAACAAATGGTCGCACTTTTTGGACTGAGAAATGGCCGCATGTGCCAGGAAGTGGACTCACCCCGGCACGTGCCCAATGCGTTAGTGGCTTTGCGCCAACGGCTGCCCATGGGACAAGATGACTCGCGATGAGGCCGCTTTGGAGGGTCACCTTGGCGTGGTCCAGTGGGCGCGGGCCAACGGCTGCCCGTGGGACTCACCTGTGTCTTGGCTGCTAGAGGCCACTTGAACGTGCTCCCGTGGGCTAGAGCCAACGACTGCCCGTGGCGTTCATGGACTTGAATCCAGGTCAAGAACTACTCGAGCCCATTCCCGATTGTCACAGAAACCACAAAACTCTCCTCTTTTAAACGCGAGCTCACGTACGGCCAATCCATGGACGCATTCTCAGTGGGTGGGCTTCCAGGTGGGCTTCCTCTTCTCGACAAAGGCGCTCATGCCCTCGAAGGCGTCGTCCTCGGCCACGGCGTTGTGGCACATGACGTCGCCCGCGTAGGCGTAGGCCTGGTGAAGGTCCTGCTCGGCCATCTGGCGGTAGAAGGCCTTCTTGCCCAGCCCGATGACCGACGGTGAGTAGGACGCGATCTTCTGGGCCAGCTCGAGGGTGGCGGCCTCGATCTGTTCCTTGGGCACCACGCGGTTGACCAGGCCGTAGGTCTGGGCCTCGTGGGCGGTGATGGGCTCGCCCGTGAGCAACATCTCCATCATCTTCTTCTGCGAGTTCATGGCCCGGCCCAGCGCCACCGCGGGCGTGGTGCAAAAGAGGCCGATCTTGACGCCCGGGGTGGCAAAGTGCGAGTCCTCCGTGGCCACGACCAGGTCGCAGCTGGCCACGAGCTGGGCGCCCGCCGCTGTGGCAAGGCCGCTGACCTGGGCGATGACGGGCGCGCGCAGGTTGTGGACGGCCTCCATGACCTGCGAGCAGAGGCTGAAGCAGCGCTCAAAGTAGGTCCGGTCGCGCTCCTGCGCGCGCATCTCCTTGACGTTGTGGCCCGCACTAAAGACTGGCCCCTCGGCTCGCAGGATCAAGACCTGCACCTCTGGGTCAGCGTCGACCTTGGCCAAGGCCCCCTGCAGCTCCTCTAGTGCCGCCAGCGACAGTGCGTTCCTCTCCTTTGGGCTGGAAAAAGAAACAAATAAATAAGAAGAAAAAGTTGAATCAAGGGTGGGGTGGTTGGGGGAGATGACGTACTTGGTCAGCGTGAGGAAGGCGATGCCCTTGTGGTCACCTGAGGGTTTCGTAAGGGACACGTAGCTTGTCTTGGTGGCGGTTGTGGTGGAGTTCCAGCGACACAAGCTAACAGCACCCCCAACAGACACGGGCCCGTGGCGACAGCCCACCATGGTGGGCCTCGTGTGGCTCCACACCCGCGTGGCCATTGATCAAGTTCAATACTTTTTTCTCTTTTTTTTCCCTATTTTTGCAGTTGTTCCTCAGGCAATTTGCAGTTAAAGAGGCCTCTCCTCAGCATGCTTCATCGTCCTCCACATGGAGCAGCACATGTGGACACAAATACACTCTTTCGAGTACCGGGAGCAAAACTGGTTCGCCAACAAGAACCCGTGGGTTAGAGAGCAAATATCCCGGTCCGAGCCAAAAGTGACGCCCTGGGGTGGAGCAGAACTTAAGCAGCTCTTTCGCGCGGGTGCTTCGAACTTGGCACAACGGCTAGTGTGCCATCTCGAAGGGCTATTAGGTTGGTGCCGTCTGTCCGTCCCGCCACTTGCTTGGGTGCAACAACTAAAACCTTTAGCGCAGACACGGGCGGACCTTTGGCAGCGCGTGGTCTGGCCCAGGCCCTATATGATTGTTTCTCCAGGCACAAAGCTGATCTCCCTCTTGGTGTCGGTCCGTGACTTCCTTGTTTGTTTGTTTGTGTGCACCTCTACTGACACATCAGGTCAGGTTTGTCCGACATTCTGTTGGTCTTGCTCGACCACGATCGCCCTGACGTGTTGGCTGGTATGTTTTCTGATCAGCACACACACAAACGCACGCTTCCATGTTGATTACTTAATAATGCTTGCTCTCAACTGGCCAGTGGCACTGGAGGCCTGGCTGCTGCACAAGGGCAGGACTTTGGACACGATCAACGAGAAGGTGAACAAGCTGGCTGGACAACATGACCCACAGGTGTGGCGTCTTGTGTTCAACCTGCGCATCGCCAACCACGTCCGATTCTTTTTCTCTCCAACGCATGCACAAGCTTACTTTGTGGTGCGCCAAAGCAAGCTTGCTGCTTTCTTTCTTGTTTGGTTGATTGATCGATTGGGCTCGGGATAGAACTTTGGCCGGGTTTGCATGGAGAGCGCCCTTGACGCGTACCAACCCGAGGTGTGCATTGACCTGCATCGGTCTCTGTGCCAAGTCTTGTTCAACCCACATATGAGGTTGCGTGCACTACCAGACAGCGCATTTGGTCCTATTGTGCGCAACTGCTGCACAATACTGGAGGTGAGCACCAGTCATTTTATTTTTTATATTTATTTTTAAATTTATTTTTTATTTTTTATTTTTTTAATATTAGAAAAATATAACTCTTGGCCTCTACACCACAGAAGGGCACACCAGCAGTGGACGAATCAGTCTTCATCGCGGTTATGCAGCTCCTGTTTTGCGCCCTCCTGTCGGGACAGGGCGAATTCAAGGCAGACGAGTTTCGCAGGTTGAGCAGCTGTTCACTGTGATTGTTGCACCGAGCTAACCACTCAAGTGGTTTATGCATGCAGGCTTCAAGAAGTGCTGGTGAAGGAAGTGCAGTTGTACGACGTGGGTGTCCTGTCGCTGTTCAAACAGTGCGCACACCAGGTGGCGGAAGAGGACTTGCCAAAGCTCTCCACTGACTTGCAAGAGGCCATCGCCACCGAGATCGCTGCTGACCCAGGTACAGCCTTCTTAGTCATGAATACGTGCATGAACAAACAATGTCATCTTCACCAACCCATTTTTGAGAGCAGTGTGGCAGGTCCAGCTCGGGCGTGCAGGACTGAGCTGGTGGTCAACCTTTAGGCCACGATTGCTACATTTCATGGAGCACCGCAAGGAGCGACGTGAGCTGGCCCTTGGCTGCTTCGACTTGCTGTGTGGCATGTGGGACGACAATGAGCAACTGCTAGAACGCACCAGTTCAGCCATGGTCCACCCCTCACAACCTATGGGCATCAGGTCCATTACACACTCCCTTTGATTTATGTAAATCACTAATTCATTTAGTTAGTTATTTTGTTGGTTATTTAGTTATCTTTCATGTCTAAAACTGAAATCATATTTAATTTATTATTGTGCTTGTAATTTTATTTTATATTTAATAGAGAAGCAGGGGTACATCTCCTGCACTCGGTGAGAATGGATCTGGAAAAGCGTGTGGACTTGCTCAAGAACTTTGTGCAAGCCGATTCATCAGTGCGGATTCTCCTCCCTCTCTCTCTCTCTCTCCTCTCTCCTCCTTGAGCGACCCATTATGATCACACACACACACACATATGGATTCAGGTGCATGTGCGATGCGCGGCTTTGCAAGGCTTCGGGCGCTTCCATCCCGCCTTGGCTTGTCCTGTCGTCGTGGCCCTGCTCCACGTGGGCGCCGACCGTGCCATCCTGCATCACGCTGCAGCAGCCCTCCAGCCAGTCCGCGCATGGCCTGAAGCAGAGCGAACGCCTTTGCTCAATGCCTGTGAGCAAGTCCTGCGGGCCCAGGTTGACACCGCAACAGCCCTCTTCTTCGTCCCCCCTTCCACCTCTTGCCTGAACATTTTATTTACTTATTTATTTATTTTATTTATTTAAATTCTTTCTTCGATGGATAGTTGGCTGCGGACGAACCGCCAACAGAACCGCTGGTCGAGTTGGTGGCTCTTCGCGTCTTGTTCTCGAACTCGACCAGCTTCAAACGTACGTCCTTCTTTGTGTACTCGTTTGGTTCTGGTTTTATCATTTTTATTTTATTCTGTTTTTTTCAATGCTCACGAGCGAGCGAATGTGTGCAGTGGTGTGGCAAGATGAAGTAGAAACGATCGTGAGCCCTGAACAAGAGGCTGGAGAACAACTCGAGCGCTGTCTGCCGATCCTGTTCGACGCAATCCAGACTGTGGGGCTCCTGTGCCGCGTCTATCCCGTCCTTTTCTACGTGCACCGCGTCGTGCGTTCACGTACGCGCCCTCTGCTCCTCATCATCATCTTCATCATCATCCTTTTCATCATCGTCTTCAATGTTCTCTACACAGTGACCCGGCTGTGGACCAAGTGCTTCGCTCTGTGGCGCTTGGCCGAGACCATCGCGGACCCACTGCTGGCGCTCCCCGAAAAACAGGGCACCAGCGAGCCCGAGGTCTCGAAGCGCAACCTCGTCTACCAAACAGGATCAAACTCGAGCGTGCAGGCGCAGCGCGTGCGTATGGCGCTCCTGCTTCTCCTCTCTGGCCTGATTGTCGCCACGCCACAACTCGAGCGCCGCCAGACCGAGGAGCTCGGGGATTTGCTGATTGCCCAAGTGGCCAAGATCGCCCAGACGCGGCCGTTCTCTGTCAACGTACGCCACCACACATCTGGAGAGAGACACTCGGGGCTGTTCCACACGAGTTTGACACAACAACAATGCAGTTGGCGCTGGCATGCATGCGTGGCTGCATGCGAGTTGGGCTCGTTCTCGGGCCGAGCTGGTTCATCGACCACCATGAGAGCCTGTTCACCCTCTTCCGTGCTGCCTTTGTACTCCTGCCGCTGCTGTTCTCTTCGTCGACGCGTACGCATCTGACACATAAATGAATGCACGACAGAGCGAGTCGTGGGACGCCAACATGGAGGCTCGGGGCTTCCTCAAGTGCATCGCCACACACGCGCCCTCTGCGCTGACACCCCACATCGAGTCGCTCCTGGCCATCATCCACGGCTCATGGTCAGCAAAGCCCTATCTGAGCTCGGACATGCTTGTTATCTTAGGTACAACTTATTCTTCTTATTATAATTGTTATGTTCCTGTACCAACTTGTAATAAGAATACTAGAAGAATTCTAGTATTCTTTTAATGAGATTTTGATTTTTTTTCTTTTTTTAAAAAAATGCAGGAATCTTGTCGGTGCAGCTGCCTGGGGAGCAGATGCAAAGCTTTGTGGCTGAACAACTACTTCCACACGCCGCATCGCGTCCTTCCATGCATGACGCGTTGACGCCGCTGTTCTTGGTGGCCCTGGAGCACGCGGCTCTGGTGGCCGAGTCAACGATATTTCAAGGCAGCGTGGGGGCCGCCTCGCTCACGACGGCTGTCCATGGGGTCGCGGTCATCCTGAAGGGCGATGCCGCGAGGCACTTGCGCTGGCCGCTGGTCCTGGGCGGCGTGCGGCTGCTCAAAGCCTTGTTCTTGGTCCGATGGTGTGAGCAAGAGCAAGACCACGCCAGCAAGGTTGACGCCATTCGGCCGCTGGCGCGCGGGCTGGTGCTGCTGGCCAAGCAGCTCAACCCCGACAAGGAGCCGCAGCTTCAACATGCGTGGCCTACGCCCAGCTCGGCCGGCGATAACCCGTTGAGGGCCATTGTGGCTTGTGAAGACCATGCTGCTCTCCTTGCTGACATGGTCAGCTTCGCCTGGCAGTTGAAGGAGGTCTTTGGCGACGCCACAGGAAGAGAAGGGCAAGAAGACGATGCGGATGTGCGGTTGCTGACCGACTTCATGGAACAAACATGACACGTCAGCTGTTCGCCGGAAAGTGTATTCACCCAAAAAAGGTTTGGGTTCCATCTTTGGTCATTCGCATTCGTGCAGACGACAACCGCGGTCATGGTCGTTTCCCACAAGAGATGGCCAAGCCAGGAATGAAGACGAAAAGAGATGTGGAGAGTCGGGCAGTCTCGGTCTAGACAGACTAGATTGGACTTGCCGACAACGAGTCGTTTTTGAGGCAGTCGGCCAACTTGCGTTCTGCTTTGGCCAATCCTTGGAGTGCTGCTTTGCGGTACCACCAAACAGCCTCCTCCTTGCTCTGGACTTCAACGCCACGGCCTCGTTCGTACATGCGACCGAGACAAAACTGCGCCGCAGCAAGGCCCTGCTCGGCAGCAGCACGATACCAACCCACGGCGTACTTGTCGCTCTGGAGTCCCACGCCTCGGCCCTTCTCGTACATAATGCCCAGCCGCCACTGTCCCTTGGCGTGGCGTTGAAGAGCAGCTTTGTGGTACCATCGAGCAGCTTCCTCGTCGCTCTGGGCTTTGACGCCGCGGCCTTGCTCGTGCATGATGCCCAGACTGACCTGAGCCCCGGCGTTGCCTTGATAGGCAGCAGTACAAAACCAACGCACGGCGTCCTCGTCGCTCGGGGATGCCACGCCTCGGCCCTTCTTGTGCATGACGCCCAGCCGCCACTGTGCTTTGGCGTCACCTTGAGAAGCAGCTTTGCGGTACCAGTGAGCTGCTTCCTCGTCGCTCTTGGCCACGCCTTGGCCCTTCTCGAGTCGAACGGCCAGGTTGAACTGCGCCCTGGCATTGCCTTGCTCCGCAGCTCTGAGATACCACGTCAAGGCTTCCTCGTCGCTATTGGCCACGCCTCCTCGGCCCGAGGCATAGAGGGCGGCCAGGTTGAACTGGGCCTTGGCATTGCCTTTCTGCGCTGCCTGAAGATACCAGTGCGCGGCCTCCTCGTCGCTCCTGGTCGCCACGCCTCGTCCCTTCGCGTACATGACGCCCAGATTGAACTGGGCATTGACATGGCCTTGTTCTGCAGCTTTGCGGTACCACTTCAAGGCTTCCTTGTCGTCTCTTCTATCCTTTTCGTACCATGAGGCCAGACTGAACTGCGCCCCCGAGTGGCCCTGCTCTGCTGCGGCATGATACCAGCGCAGGGCTTCGTCATGGCTCTTGGGCACGCCGCTTCCCTTGGCGTACATGCGACCAAGGTGGTACTGCGACCTGGCGTGGCCTTGCTGCGCTGCTGCGAGGAACCAGCCTGCCGCTTCTTCTTTGCTTGGACGAGCCACGCCGCAGCCCTGCTCGTGCATGCGACCAACAACAAACTGGGCAAAGACGCGACCTTGCGCCGCTGCCTCTTCAAGCACGTCACCGTCGGGTGCAAAGGCCGAAGCGCTGTGCTCGGCCATGCGCGCCACACGGTCTTGCGCGTCAGAATGGCCGAGCAGGGCTGCAGAGACCAAGAGCACTGCAGCGCGCTGTGCATAGGCCAACGGACGGGCGAGCGCGCGGATCCCGGCGCGGAAGAACTGCTCTTCAGCTCCGAAGGTGGCCACTTCACCAGCACGCGGTGGTCCCTCTCTGGAGAGTAGGTCGAGCAAAGAAAGGGGTTTGTGATAAGACGAGGAGCAGAGTTTATGTGAGCGTACGCCGAAGAGAGGCTCAAGGATACACGAGCCTTTTTGTTTGAATCTATCTGGCTTTGGGCACTTGGCAGAGGTCGTTTGTTGCCTCCACAGTCCATGCTGTCAGTCGAAAGATGCGGCTGAAACTCAATTTTAAAAAAAAAAACAAGAAAAAACGAGAAAAGGATAAGATTTTGCCGGAATGGTTGGAATGCCAGCCGCGCGAAAAAATCTGGGAACTCTCCCTTGGTCATATCACACCATCCGAAAGGTTCTATCTGTGTAGGATTCACAGCAGCTGCCTCTAATGGCGTCCATTCGTGAACGACTTCTCGCTTTGGCTAACACTCCCGCAGATCAACTGAGCCAACTGCGTACGTCCCCTCTAGATTTGTTAGGTCTCATTGTTGATAATCATGATTTCATTTTTAACAAAAATCAATCTTCCATTCGAGTAGCCAGCTTCGGAGGACCCAGCGCCAATCCCTACAATCTACATTCTGCCCAGCATCAGACTGTGGCTCCCGTTCAGCAGGCCCCTCCTGCTCCGCCCCCCTCTTCCGTTCCTTCTCGGTCTGAAGATGGAGAACCTCCTCAGGTACGTGCTGGGAGGCAAGTGCACTGCTTTTGCGTTGTCATCATCTGATGTCCCCTTCCTCTTCAATTTGTTTTTTCTTCTTCTGTTGTTGCTCGAGTGCAGAAGCGCAGCCGCTGGAGTGCACCCGGCACCAAGGCCTTTGTCCCGGGCGTGCCCCATTTGATTCCTCGCGGACTCGACAAGGAGAGCATGGAAGCCCTGCTCGGTACTCGCCCGCTTGAAGCTTTTTTTTTTTTTTGTTTTCCTTTTTCGCCACAAGCACATGATGATGTAGGCCGCTACGCAACACTGCTAACCTCTGCACCTTTGACCTGGCCCGGCGCAGTGCGGGTCCGCATCGAGGAGCTCACGCATGCCATCAACACGGGCCAGCTCGGCCTGGACGACCCCACCATTCGGCGGTCCCCATCGCCCCCGCCCAAGTACGACTCGCACGGTAAGCGCACCAACACGCGGGAACAGCGCACGCGAGAGAAGCTCGGCCTCGAGCGCCAGAGTCTGATCCAGATCGCCACCCGCCTCAACCCGGCCTTCAAGGTACGTTTCACGTCTCGCTCGCTCGTTTCTTCTTCTTCTTCTTCTTCGTGTCGACATTGATGTTGACGATAATGAATGGTGAATGATGATGTATGCGTCATGGAATGCAGCCACCATCGGACTACAGGCCCATCAACGTGAAGAAGACGAGGAAGATCAGGATCCCGATCGACAAGTACCCGGACTACAACTTCATCGGCCTCATCATCGGCCCGCGCGGTGACACGCACAAGCAGCTCGAGAAGAAGAGCGGCGCCAAGATCTCCATCCGCGGAAAGGGCTCGCAGAAGGAGGGCCAAGCCGGCAAGAAGTTCACCGGCGACGAGGAAGAGGACCTCCACGTTCTCATCACCGGCGACACCGACAAGCAGCTCGAGATCGTACCCCATCCCCCTCCTTCCCTTCCTTTTATTCATTATTATTTTTCAAAATATTAATTGATTTGTCCTCCTCCAGGCGGCAGACATGGTGGAGAAGCTGCTGGTGCCGATCGCCGACGAGCTCAACGAGCACAAGCAGCTCCAGCTGCGCAGCTTGGCGGCCTACAACGGCACCCTCCGCGACGAGAACTACGGGCGCGGCGGCCGTCGCTTCGGCGACCAGGAGGACCGCGGCATCGTGTGCGGCTTCTGCGGCGAGCCCTCTCACCCGACCTCTGACTGCCCCCTTCGCCGTACGACCGCCCCCTTTCCCCCTTTTTCACCGCTTCCTCCCCCGCCTCGGATACACCCAACAACAAACTCACACAACACGCGGGCGCGCATTTGTTTACACCAAACAGACCAACCGGGAGCGAAGAGCAAGATGGACCGCGAGTACGAGTCCTTCCTCAACGAGATCGGTGGCGATTCTGGCGGCGGCGGTGGTGGTGGCGCTGCCAAGTCGGCAGACGACGAGTACGCGAGCTTCATGGCCTCCATCGGCGAAGGTACAGCCACGCCCCTTCTCCCCCTTCTTATAATTATTTCTTTTCACCAGCATTTCTCACGCTCTTTTTATTCGTTTCTCTTCTTCGGTTGGTTGGTCTCGCGTGCTCAGGGCCCACGTCTCCGGCAGCCGAACCGGCCAGCGCGCCGGCGCCGTGGGCGCGCCCTCGTAGCGCGCCTTCTCCCGCGGCGGGAGCTGGGGCGGGCCACTACGGGCCGAGCGGAGGCATGTCCCCGCGCGGTCCGCCCATGGGAGGCGGCGGACGGGGCGGCGCGTTCCCGCCGGCTCCTCCCGGGGCCTATCCTCCTCCTCCTCCTCCTGGCGCTGCTCCTCCCGGTTCGTGGCTCCACCAACTCACTGGCAAGCAGCCATGGCGCCATTGTGCTGACGTGGCGACCATCGACATCTTCCACCCCTTCCCCCCATTCGCAGGCGCCTATCCCCCGTCGCCCTATGGCGGAGCTCCGCCGGGCTATGGCGCGGTTCCTCCTCCGTACGGCGCGCCTCCGATGTACGGCCAGCCCGGAATGGGCCATCATCCCTACGCCGCCATGCCTCCCGGTACGCCTCTCCTCCACAAATTCTTGGCATTCATCTTTTCCTTTCCTTTTCTTTTAACGCTCCTCTTGTTATCGCGAATGCAGGCGGGCAGTACGGCGGTGGTCCGCCCGGAATGGCGCCGATGGGCGGTCCCCCGGGCATGCCGCCCCACTACGGAGCGCCCCCGGGCGCGGACGGCGGTGCGGGCGACGGCGGCAGCGGAGCTCCGCCTCCCTGGAAGCAGCACTGAAGTGTGAGAAGGGCCTCTCTCCCTCATTTACTTCAGTCGCAGTCATAGTACGATGACGCGCCCACTAATGCCGCTTAAGCTCTTACCCACAACCCCAATCTCCCCTCATCGTCATCTTCATCACCATCCACTCGTCCCTTCACCACGTCCGTTCATGACCGGGCACCAAATCATCATATGATTAGTAATGATAACATAACGTAACATAACATTAAACACACACCCTAACCCCTAACGGACACTAACGTGGCCTAACCCCTCCACTAACGCTAATCGCGTGGGAATTTAACCCCCCC
>NAVB01002096.1:0-17970 GCA_002179805.1 Acanthamoeba lenticulata | reverse complement strand
AGCCATGAGCGTCGTGCTGGGGAGGGGAGGCCTTTAGCCAACGCGCGAGGTCTGCGGGCGGGCTTGCAGTGTGCGCGGGCTGAGCCTTTCGGAAGACGGCAACATTCTCGTCTCGGGCTCCTACGACAAGTCGCTCAAAGTGTGGGACCGCAGAGCGGCCCAGTCACAGCGCACGCTCTACTTCAAGGGCCCCGTGTCAAGCCTCCACTTGGCCGACTCTCATGTGGTGCGTGCGCATTCCTTCCGCCCCAGGCGCACCTCTTTGACTTAAGCAAACAACGCTGATGGTCCTTGCATCGTCGGACATGGGAGTAGGCAGTGGGGACGTACGCTGGCGAGGTGCTACTGTATGACTTCCCTGGGCTCAACGTGGTCAGCACGAACAACCGGCATGGCCGAGTGTGGTGCGTCCAGTACGATCCTGTGCGCGACATGCTGGTGCGCCTCCCCCATCAACGTCTCTCTTGTTATGTCTTTGGCTGACCCATGTTCTTGACTCAGGTGAGCTCGATGACGTGGGTGCGGACGGACTGGCCCGGATCGGGCACCTACGCGATAGAAGCCCCAGCCGCCATCTCCACCGACGGCATCAACAGCTTCAAGTTTAACGACCACGTGTTGGTACACTTGACCGTTCTGCTTCCCTGGAGGTCGAAGTGAGCGTTTGATGAGTAGCTGACTAGGAGCCACCGACCAACGGCACAGGTATCGGGCGGCTATGCCGAGGTGACGATTTCCAACTACGATGTATGACGAGGCGGCCGCGTCGGACGTCGGCCACGCACAGCAGCAGATCAAGGCCCCAGCTGGTGAGGGCCACGTCACGAATGGCCAATCGCCGTGCCCGCCCGCGTTGTCCGAAAATGTTTTATTTTGTGTCGACGTAATGTTGTTGGGGGTGAGGACTCGTTGCCTTCATCTTTTAGTTTAGTGTTTTTCCATCTGAACGCCTTCCCCCGCGAGAAGCTAAGTTTAGAGAGTAAAGAGAGATTAAAGAAGAAATGGAAGGCAAGCCGAAGGTTTTGATTCTGGGCGGTGTTGGCTTCGTGGGCCGCAACTTCGTCAAGTATCTGATTGATAATGACTTGGCGTCATACATCCGCGTCGTCGACAAGGTGCTCCCCCCTACGGCGTTCCTGGGCAAGATTCACCAAGCCGCTTTCGACGACTCGCGCGTAGAGTTTATGCAGGGCAACCTGACCAACCCTAGTACGATCACTGCCCCATTTTCCTCATTTATATGATAAGGCAAGCCGAACTCCCAAACTCATTTTCTTACTCATTCAGCCTCGATTGCCAAGTGCTTCACCGTTGAGGGTAGCAAGTTCAACTATGTCTTCAACCTGGCTTGCGAGACCAAGTACTCCCAGACTGTGGAGGTTCGTACCCAACGCTGTGCAATCAAGCCTCTTGCTCAGCTGACCCTCTCGCACACAGGTCTACAGGGAAAAGATCCTTGATCTCAAAAAGAAGCTGGCTGCTGAGGCTGTCAAGCAGGGCGTCGACAGGTTCATCGATGTCTCGACTGCGCAGATTTACGAGGCCGGCAAGGTACTCGAGTCTCCCCATTCCTCAATTCTCGTTATGATCAAACAATTTGATCAGCTTTTGACAACAAATGCTTCAGCTTGAATGCTTTGAAAGAGCTAATTGTTTCACCTTCTTGATCCTACGCAGAAAGCCAGCAAGGAGGATTCCTCCGTGAAGCCGTGGACCGGCATCGCCGAGTTCTCCCTCGAGGCCGAGAAGGAGCTGCAGGGCATGTCTGGGTACCGCACCATGGCCGTATCTCTTCGTCCTTTATCCTACCAGAGCTCTTATGTTTGGATCCCCCTCCTTTTTCTTTCCAGCCTCAACCTGAGCATTCTCCGTCCCGCCATCATCTACGGCCCGGGCGACGTCACCGGCATTTGTATGTTGCGCCTCTTCCGCGCCAGTTGATGTTTCGTCTCTCAGTCGCCTGACGATGTGGTGGCCTGGTGCAGCGCCCCGCCTCATCTGCGGTGCCGTCTACAAGCACCTGGACGAGAAGATGAAGTTCCTTTGGGGCGCCGACCTCAGGATCAACACCGTCCACGTGAACGATGTCTGCAAGGCTCTCTGGCACGTGGCCACCCAGTGCCCCGTCGGCTCCATCTTCAACTTGGCCGACAAGGGCGACACCAGTACGTTTCGTCCCGTTTGCTTCAACCGTGATGAGGAAAAACTCATCATTGAATGTTACGCTGCAACTATTAGGCCAGGGCACCATCAACGACATCCTCGAGAAGCTGTTCCAGATCAAGACCGGCTTCCTCGGCTCCGTCGTGTCCAACATGGCCAAGCTTAACATGAAGAACGTCACGGAGGAGATCAACGACAAGCACCTCAAGCCCTGGTCCGAGCTCTGCAAGGTGAGTCATCAATCCTCCAGAGGGTTATTATGATTTTATTTGTGAAGCGCGTGAGCGTGATGACTCAACCCTTTCTTCTTCTGCGTGTCTTCGACAGGCCCACGGCATCAACAACACGCCGCTGACGCCCTACCTGGACCAGGAGCTGCTGTACAATAACTCTCTCTCCGTGGACGGTTCCAAGATTGAGTCCACTGGGTACGTCAATCTTTGCTTTGCTTTCTCTTGAAGTACGAGCGGTGCGGAAGCTTACGGTGACGACGACAACTTGCAGGTTCACGTACGACGTGCCGCAAGTGAGCGAGCAGCTCCTGAGGGAGCAGGTTCAGTACTTCATTGACCAGAACCTTTTCCCCAAGATCATCTAAGAAGGGCAGCGCGTAAGTCGGCCACCCAGCCGCAACACCGACGGGGGAGGTAACGGTTGTGGTGGACAATAAAAAAACAACAAGTACAACAACAACGCGTCTTGTTCTTCTTCGTCTTCTCCTTCGGGGCTTAATCTCGCGCCCAACGATGATTGGAGGCGTGGATAACGTTCCGGCGGTGATTCGCGGCCGGTGGTGGTCTGTTTTTGCAGTTGTTGTGTGCTTCGGTCATTGCAGCGCCAAAAGAAAGGAGGTGAAGGCGTCCTTCTCTTCGCCACTTCACTTGAAAGTAGCCGTTGTGAGCTGCTCGGCGCTTTTTCTCGAGGTGCTCCTTCTTGCCGGCGAAACTTGCTTGGCTTCTCTCGTGGCCAAAGCTTAGTCGCAAGACTCGGACCGCCGTTGTGGGCAGAACTCAAAGATCTTTCCGTTGTAGGAAAGGAAGCGGGTGTCAAGGATGAACCCGGACGAAGAGCGCCAGCAACGGACGCTCGACTGGCGGCGCGTTCAAGATGAAGTCGCCAAGCTGCGCCGAATGCAGGAGGACCTCCTCCTTTGCTGCGCGGACGACCCTGACGGCACGGCAGAGATGGACGAAACGCAAATGCGGGAGATAAACGATGAGATAAACCGCAAGATGGATGCGCTCCTGCGCCTTATGGAGCGCCACGGCCGTGGTGGTGCATCTGCCCCTGCTACACCGTCTTCATCTTCACCTCCTGCACCCCCTCCGCAGCGAAGCAAGCTCACGCCATCTCTCACGCTCTCGAGCCCAGCCGAGTTTCCCGACTCCAGCACGGAGGCGGCCCGCCCTGTTCTTCCTCTCATTCGAGGCAGGAGCGCGACCACAACCGCAGCGACTAACGGCGACGAAGAGATGCGCAAGTGGGAAAAGAAGTTGATGAAGCGAAACGGGCCAGGAGGAGGAAGTGGGTCCCTCGCCCGGCCGCTGAGCCCCGGCCCCAAGAAACGAGCTGCTCTTCCCCAGCTGCGGCTCATCGAGTCCCTCCCAGTAAAGAACGAAAGCGAAGCAACCCTAGAGGAAAAGAACGAAGCGACGCTGCACCGAGCAAGAAGCGATGACGGCGCAGGTGGCGCGGAGAGAACGAACGGCAACAATGAGCTCAGCGTCACCTCATTAGGCCGCGGCGAGAACCAAGAAGGGGAAGAGGAGCCAGACGACCGGGTGGGAGGGGCCCAGGTGGTGACGATCAAGAAATGGATGACGAGGAAGCGGAGCAATCGATCGCTGCTGTCGGTCAGCGAGAAGAGCAGCACGATGTCGGACCTGAGCAGTCCCGAGGAGACCCTCGAGCTGTTCTCTCCACGAAGTGGACGCCTCAGCGGGGCAGGGGCCAGCCTCAGCGACGACGCGCTGTTCGACGTGGGCAAGGCCATGGAGCGAAGTGAAAGCGTTGACGCCGTGGCCGAGCGGCAACTGCTCCACCCTGACGTGACGCCCCCCAGCGACGACGGTGGCTTTCATCGAACAAAGAGCCACGAGGCGACCATCACTGATGGCGCGGAGGCTGATGCCGCACGATGGCGACAGCACATGGAGCGCATGGGCAACCGGCTTAACGGCCGGCGGGCGAGCGATGGCGGCTTCATGCTGACGAAATCGCGTCGACGTCGGCGCAACACGGATGGCGCTATGCTTGCTTCGTTGCCCGACGCCGCGGTGGCGAACGGCGACGACAGCACGAGTGGCGGCGAGACCGGCAGTGAAGGCAACAAGCCGCGGCCGAGGCGCGGCAGCCTGGGCGACAGCGAGACCAGCGGGACTGAAAACGAGGACGAGGAGTGGCACGACCTCCTGCACTCGCTAGGCGTGACGATGGTGGCGACCAAGAAGCTGCTCAAGCAAAAGGCCAAAGAACGAAGAGAGAAGCGTGAAGAACGAAAACGACAAGAAAGCGAAGCGCGACAAGGGGTCGGGGAGTTGTGGGGCGAGGCCGAGTCCAAGGGCGACACCACGCTGGAGGATCAGAATTGGATCGTCTTCGTGAACCGCTACAGCGGCGGCAAGCTTGGTCAAAAGGTCATGAACAAATTCCTGGAGCTGTTGCCGCACGACCAAGTTTACAGCCTCATCGACGACAAGGGCCCCGAGCGCGGGTACGACATCTGCAACCACTACTCTTCATTTTGTTTCTGTTTATTTTTTCATTTATTTGCTTAATACTTCTGCTGACGTCATGCTACACAGCTTCCAGCGGTGGCAGCGGACGCCACATTATCGGCTAGTGGTGTGCGGCGGCGATGGGACGGCCAACTGGGTTCTCACCGCGCTCGACAAGCTCGCCAAGGAGTTGGGGCTCGCCGAGAAGCCGGCGATGGGAATCATCCCGCTCGGGACGGGCAACGACCTGTCGCGGGCCTGCGGGTGGGGCTCGTCGTTCACGCGCTGCGAGAAGCTGCCCAAGGTTATGCGCGGCATGAGCCGGGCCATCTCGGCCATGTTCGACCGGTGGCAAGTGACCGTCGCGCCGCTCGAGGACGAGTCGCCCAAGTCCGCCGATGGTCAGTCAACCTCGCCTCGGGAGGACCGCGACGAGCAGATCCGCGCTGGTGCGTTCCAAGCGGAGGACGAGTGTACGGATCACGAAGACGAGAGCAGCCTGGCGAGCGAGGCAGGACGCTTGGACGAGTCGCATGACAGCGATGGTGGTGGAGACAATGGCGGCGCGATCGATGCCGAGCGGTCCGAGATCGGACCTGACGAGCAGATGGTGCGCGAGGGCATGCGCGCCGAGCCGGGTCGAACCGAGTACATTATGAACAACTACTTTTCCATCGGGGTCGACGCCGAGATCGTGCTCCGGTTCCACCGCATGCGCGAACAGCACAAGGAGCTCTTCCGCCACGTGCTGCTCAACAAGGGCTGGTACTATGGCATGTCGGCGCGCACGGCCAAGAGCGAGCGCAAGCACTTCCGCAACTTTCGCGACCATATCGAGGTGCGAGTATGGCACGGGGACGGCCGCGAGGAGCTGCTCCACATCAACGACCGCAAGATCAAGAGCCTCATCGTCATGAACATCCCCACCTATGGCGGGGCCAAGTGCTGGGTACGTGACCTCCCAGCTCGGAGGTCAGCGAGCTGAGCTCCCGGCAGGCTGACGCGGTCAACTGGGCTCGGCGGGCAGGGACGAGACGAGTCGCTGCACAGCTCGATGTACCACTTCGTCCACCGAAAAACGTCGGCCTACCCCTATGTCACGCCCTCGATCGGCGACGGGATCCTCGAGGTAGTGGGCATGCGTGGGGTGGCGCACCTGGGCGCCATCGTGACAGGTCGGGCCATTTCTATCTTTTTCTTCGCCTTCTTCTTCTTTGTCTCCCTGTCCCAGCTTGTCTCAAGCATGCGTGTTTGTGTGTCGTGTCTGACGACAGGGGTAAGCGAAGCGATCAAGCTGGCGCAGGGCACCCGCATTGAGATCATGACCAAGCGAGAGTTCCCGGCGCACGTCGACGGAGAGCCATGGCTTTTACGACCGTGTCGCGTCACGATCGAATGTCTCAACCAGTCATGCCTCCTCGTCCACCCCGAGCGCAACACCGTTCTCTCTTGAATTTTGTACAACAATTTGAAATATTTTGGCCGGCGTGGAGCAACGGCTCAGCTTTCGCGCCAAAACTAGTTTATGCACCATCTCATCTTTAGAGGCAGGCAACACGAGAATGGATCTCGAGTTCAGCAAATGCTTCGCCCACACCACAGCGCTTAACTGCAAATGGTCGCCTAATGGCCGCTATCTGGCCTCGCCAGCTAAATACCAACTCGTCGTGCGAGATGAGAACCTCGAGATTATCCACATCTTTGCTTGTCAAGAGCTTATTGAGGAGGTGCGATGGGCACCTGATTCACAAATGTTAATGTGCGTTGCCGTGAGCAAGAATGTCATCGAGCTCTTTTCGCTTCTCGACACGGAGTGGCGCACCACCATCGATGAAGAAAGTTTGCTGCCGGGCATCACCGCCGTGCGGTGGGCGCCTGACTCGAAGCATCTCGTAATCGTGAGTGACTATCAGGTACGGTGCAGCCGTCTCCCCTTGGTTAGCCATAACGAACCCTCACCCTCGCGCAGCTGTTCGTGATGGTGTGGTCATTGGAAGCGGGTGGCGAAGTGACCCACATGAAGCACCCTAAGTTCTCGCTGGCCTCGATGCTCGACACGCCCAACCGCCAGGGCAAGGATGCCGATGGCCGGCAACAGGAGGATGAGGGTGAGGGCCTGCGTGGCCTGCACTTCAGCCACAGAGGTCGGTACATGGCCGTAGCCCAGCGGGAGGATTGCAAGGACTACATCGCCATCTTTGACTGTGCCAAGCAGTGGGTCTTGGCTAAGGTAACGTCCTCTTTCTTGGTCGGTTTGTTAAGCCTTGTTGTTCACTCACGGCTCGTGGTGCAGCGGATCGCGCTGGAGACGCAAGACATGGGTGACTTTGCGTGGTCATCCGACGATCGCTCAATCTGCGTGTGGGAGGCATCACACATGCCCGTATGTGACCTCTGCCTCTCGTTCTGCTCTCTCTCTCTCTCTTTCTCTTTCTCGCCGCAACGGCCGTTTCTTACGATCGAACATACCTAACGTTGACACGGGCCTGGACTCTTCCATCAGTACAAGGTCATGCTCTACCCGCTGTCCTCAGCCAAAAGCACAACCAGCAGCAGTAGCAACACCACATCTATGCAGAAGAAGGCCTTTGCAGCCTACAAGGACCAGCTTTCTGTAAAGACCGTCGCGTGGTACGCCCACCCTCCGTATGGCACCATGAGCGCATGGTTGAACGTTGTCATGACGAGCTCGTGTGATGTGGGAGTAGGTCGCCTGACACGCAGTACATCGCAGTGGGGAGCTACGATCAAGTGGCCCGCCTGATCAACTCGCGCACGTGGAAGGTCGAGATGGAGTGCAAGCACACACCATCTTCCACACGCAGCAAGGAGACGGTGCGACATCGGTCAGGCATTCAATAATAATGTCTTTGTGTCGCGCTTACCTGTGATGCGTCGTCGCCATCTCAGACGGTGTTCCGCGAGATCGAGAGGTGGCGCGTCGATGGCATGGCCGAAGACGCCACCACGGCCGAGGAGATGCGCTACGAGAAAGATGGCGTGCGCGGCACTGTTTGTACGGCCCTCAATCTTGCCTCTTCCAGGCGCCAGGTTCTCATCTGGTTGCGTCTCTCGCAGATGGCATGAACGACGATCCGGTTGAGTTCAAGAGCGTTCGAGTCGATCCGCTCAAGGCCAACCCTGAGCTCGGGATTGGGCTGCTCAGCTGGAGCCACGACGGCTCTCACTTCTTCACGCGGAATGGTCTGCTCTCTTCTTCATCTTGTTCTTTAAATGCTCTCGGTCTGACTCAAGAGTCTCGCAGACAACGTGCCCCACATGCTGTGGGTGTGGGACGCCGTGCGGATGCGCCTCGCGGCGCTGCTCTTGCAGAAGCAGCCCGTCCGGTCGGCCCGCTGGCACCCGACGCAGACACAGCTTGCCCTCTGCACGGGTACTCGCGTCGTCTACCTTTGGTCACCCACCTCATGCCTCTCCTGCGATTTGCCTCAAGGTGCGTGCGGTTTCGTCCATCGCCTTTTTACTCAACCTCACCATCATCGACTTCACCCACGACAGACACCAAGTTGACCGGCGTGCGGGACGTCGTGTGGAATCCCAACGGCCGGTCGCTGTTGCTACTCGACCGCAAGGCCTTTGCCGCGTGCTACTTTCCAGCTGATGACGTAAGTGCTTGAGGAAGAAGGACAGGTCGCTCTTCTCCTCCTCCTTCTGCGTTTCGAGAAGAGGCACACGCACTCTTCTTAAGTTGTACACAACAATGACAACAACAAGGTCAAGGTAACAGCCGGTTTGCGTCGCGAGGAAAGAGCGAAGCATGGCGGATGTTGGTGAGCCCGAGGTAGCCCATCACCAGGCGCTCGAGCCCAATCCCGCAACCAGCGTGTGGCGGCGCGCCAAGTTGAAGCGCCTGCGTCAGGTCCTTTGGGGATTTCACCACCACCGCGACGCAGAGAGACGGCATGAGCTCACAGATCAGAGACCACGATCCCCCGGCCGGGCACTCCTATGGAAACGGTGATGACAACGATAACGTACGTTGATGGCGTCGGCGCTGGCGCCTTGCTGCTGCGCGCGCTGTTGGAGGAGTTGCGAGTCGTGCACCCGCTGGGCGCCCGAACACACGGTCTCGCCGCGCAGAAACACCGTGAACGAGTTGCCGCGCTGCTTCTGACGACGATGACGATGAAGATGATGACAGCATGAGCCACAAGAGGCAGAGAACGACAAGACGCGGCCGGCAAGACAGGTACCAGAGCATTCCCACTGGGCATGACGTGGTAGGGCGTCGCGGCAAGTGGCGTTTGGTCGAGGATAAAGAGGTCGACTCCAAACCTGTCCTTTACCAACTGCGCGAGCTGTCGTTCCTCCATGATGCTGATGGAGGGTTCGTCAAGTCCATCATCATCATCAGCGTGTCGAGTGATGCTGGTGGGCGTGACGAGTACCCGAAGCCATAGTCCGCAAACCCGCGGTAGCCGTTGGCATGAAGCAGCTCGACGGCTTCGTCGTGCGTGAGCCGGAGCGTCGACGGCGTGTAGACGATCTCGTCAAAGGGCCGAACGGACTGCACCACCTTGATGTCGTGTGCATGTCGCGACTTGAGCCCGTCGAAGATGAAGATCATCAGCTCCCCCACCAACTCGAGCAGCTGTGTCAAGCCAACAACATCGCGCTCTCAGCAACGTCATAGAAACACCAAAAGTTGACTGTCATCAACACCTCATGATAGTGCTCGTAGATGATCATCTCGAGGGCGAGATACGTGAACTCGGTAAGGTGCCGCGCCGTCGTGGCGTACTCGAGCCGAAAGACGGGCCCGACTTCAAACACGCGCTCCAAGTCAGCGCAGATGGCCATCTGGAGGTGCTTCCGCGGCGAGCTCGTCAGACTGGCCTGACCTGCCATGCACGGACAACGCAGGTTGAAGAGACGATGTCGTGGAGCTAAGCTGTTCAAGCTTCAAGGCCTTGAGGTCGTGACGTACCGCCAAAGTAGTCTAACGGGAACAAGTGGTTAAAGGGCATGAGGCCTGACGGGGCGGCGTGTAGCTTGGGTGTGTGGACTTCGATGAAGCCTTGACGAGCCAGGAACTCGACGAAGAGATGACACACGCCTGACTGGATCCGAAACTGCGCGATGTTGTGCTTCGCCTGAGACAGCACGTGGAACAAGGTGGGGCGGCAAGGTCAGTGCGCCTCGTCGAGCCTCTTCCTCGCCCGACGAGGGGCGATGTGTACCCGGAGGGTCAGCGCGCGGTGGTCCAGCAAGAGCCTTGATGGAATCCTGGCCCTCACACAAGCGTGTTGCTTCACGCGCCAGCTCTGCAGCTTCTCGCGGATGGGCTCCACGCCGCTTGTTTGTGCCACTGCACCGTGGAACCGACGTTGCGTGAGAAACTCTCAACCCGAGCAGGTAAAGAGGACTCCCTCTCGTACATTCGGCGTGTGCGAGTTGGTCTTGCAGCATGCGAATGTGCTTCTCTGCCTCTTCTTCCTCCTTGTCCTGCACACAACGTATTTGTGTAGTGGCCAGGATGATGGAGATGATGAACATGGTTACACCCGACCAAGAGGTAAGTAGTACCTGACGCGCAGAGCGCAGGACTTGCTCGACGGTGAGCGGGATCGATGGGTCGGCGTGGGCGACCACGGTCAGGCGCCGCACGTGAAGCTCGACGTCGTTCTGTGTACACTGCACCTTATGATCGGGCGCCAGACTCATGACCTCGGCTTCAATCTCGACGATTGATTCCACGTTGTGCCTGAAGGACAAACGAGGCGCACGCGTGAGTCCTTATGACTGGAGCAACTTCGTAACGCCAAGAGGAGCGCTACCGCTTGACGGCGGCCATTGTGGCCATAGAAAAGGTGTCGGTCAGGGTCAATACAGCTTGGGCTGTGGCCTCCTGCTCGCGTAGGACCAGGAAAGCCAGCTTGGCACCTGACAAGAAAACAGAACAGGCACATCAGGTTTGTGCTTTGTGGGGGGAGGCAAGGGGCAGGGTTCTACCTCGTGAACGCACGTGGTGGAGACGTGCACGAACAACCACGTTTTCACCAGCAAGGTCACGGCAGAGCTCGCGCAAGCGAACGCGAGTGCCTCTCCTGCCCGCCCCCTCGTATGCTTCCATGCGCGCAAGAACGACTTTTGTTGATCCTTTTTTCTTTCATTCATTTTTGGAGCCCACCCACACGTTCGGGCGGATATCAGCTGCTTTTGAGTGAAGCACGTATCCAGCGCTTTCACTGGCGTTGATGGTCACCAGGCCCAGGCCTGCCGCTGAAAGCGCTGCGCGGGCGGCCTCAACCTCCTCCTCGCTCCCGCTGGTCATGTGCGCCTCGCCCCGGGCAAGCGGGAGCGCGGCAAGGCTGGCCAAGATCGTGGTCTGCGGCAGCGAAGGCAGGACGCACAACAGGCGCGTCGTGCCGGAGCGCAGCGGGTGAGCAAACGTGACAAACGTTGTGCAGTGCTCGACAAAGGCACTCGGCAGGAGAGAAGACACGGAGACGTCCGGGCCGACGGTCAAATCCAGGGACAAGAAGACGGCGTGGCCGCCTGCGCTGCTCGGCGGGCGCCACACGGTGCAGCCTTCCGCCATCGGGGCGACCCGCTCCTGCAGGATGGGCTCGAGGATGCGTTCGATCATGCTGGCATTGGGCGTGCCGAGGCGCAGGGTGCAGGGCCGGCCGTGCTGCAGGGCCGGGTTCATGACGACGCCGTAGCCGTCGAGGTAGTCACGCGACCCGGCGTGCTCCATCATCGCGCGCTCGTCCATGTAGAGCTCGGTGCATTCCACGGCGACGGGCTGTTGCTGGAGTTCGGCGGGCAACTCGGCGTCGGACTCCAGGTCAACCAGGCTCGAGTCGAGTCCGAGCTTGGTCAGGTGAGCTCGCACGGCCGGCTCCGGGACGCCAAGCTGCAGCTTCTTCTTTGCCTCGCGCAGATGCGGATGCTCACCGACGGTGCGCGCGGGAGAAGGGCAGATCTCGGCGTCGTTCTTGGCGATGCGGAAGAAGTAGGTCGGGACGCAAGGCGTGTCCCTGTGGGTCGCCACGCCGCACCGTCTCAGGCCTGAGAGCAGCTCACGTGCTGCGGCGAGGCTGGGCGTCTGCCAAAACACCTGAAGGAGGAACGCTTCACCGGGCGTGTAGGCCAAGTTGCCCTTGGGCGCGGCCAGCAGAGCGGTCAGGGAGGTGTAGTTCACTTGCTCTGCCATGCGAGGTTTGAGTTTGGGTCTTGTGCTACAAGTAACTGCGGCGTGTGCCCGAGCTTGGTTCGAACCCCCTTATTCTTTGAAGCCCTGCTTCAAGGCACAAGAGTTAAGTAGCATTTCTTCGCTCTTTTCCTCAGTGACCAGAGAAAAGGTAAGAGTTGTCCTTTCTTTCACTAAAAGTGCTGAACTTCCCATAACTGCAGACGATCGCGTCTTTCAAGTGCAAAAAAGAGGCACAGCCCAGACCAGAAGGACGAAGAAGCCGCTGCCAATGGCTGGAGTGCGAGTTACTTGCCCTTCCTTTGTCTAATACCACACCCTCTTCGAGGGCCACTGATGTGGAAGGGCTTTGCTTGGAGCCATAAGCCAATCTGGGCTCGCACAGGGGGTTCGACTCCCCCCGACGGCAATTCATTTTACCATTCTTTTTTTAATTATTAAACCATTTTTGCTTCTTTTTTACACAGCCAGACGAACGACTCCGTCGAAGACGACCTCGGCAGGACCTTCCATCCACACGCACTCTACCTGCTCTGGGTCGAGCGTGGTGACCTGTTTTTCTTTCGCCTCCCGTGCGTCGACCCGCAGGACGAGATCGCCACCAGCCAGGTGGACGGTGATAGGCCGCTCGTGCGCTACGTGGCCCATGACCGCACCAACGACCGCTGCCGCCGACGCGCCCGTGCCGCACGCCAGGGTCGGGCCGACGCCTCGCTCCCACACGCTGCGCGGTGTGATGTTTGAGCAAGCCAGTGCCACCAACCACGGCGCATGACTAAAGTTGGGACGCGTTACCGGTAGACCAGCCGGTTGTTAGGCAAGACCTGCACAAAGCCCACGTTGGTCCCTTGCGGGAAGAGAGAGCGGTCCTTCTCCAGGGCGGGCCCGAGCGACCGTATCAGGTCATCGTCGTCGGCCCGTTCGACAAAGAGGATCGTGTGGGGCACCTGCACCACACGGACGACGGGACGTGAGCGAAGCGCTCGCAGAGAGCGGGGTGTGGGCTTGAGAGCTCTTTGCATACGCCGACGAGCACGGACGAGTAGTGGAACGTGTGGCCGTTGTGCGTGTAGGGCTCCATCAGGACGGGCGCGGCATCATCGCCAACGAGCGCGCACGGGATGCGGGACCGGGCAAAGACCGGCTTGCCCATGTTCACTCGCACTGCGGCCACGCGGTCACGGCCATCGGCGCCGGTGGGACCACCGAGAACAAGGTGCGCCATCATCGTGCCTGTATGCATGTATGTGTGAACAGCTTACAACTTCAGAGCTCTCTGCCAAGCGCGCACCTGCGGGCGTGTCGACTGCCAGCACGGGCGCTGCTTCGTCCATAGGATCCCCCGAGGGCGAGGAGGCTTGGGCGCGGTGGGGCAAAAGGTCCTTCCGGCGCTCCCAGGCAAGCTTGGCCGCACAGCGCAGGGCGTTGCCGCACATGGCGGCCGCTGAGCCGTCTGCGTTGTAAAGCTCGAACCTGCACGTGTGAACACCGGCCACCATTCAAGGGGCAGCAAGGAAAGGAGGAAGGGCCTGGTACCTCAAGTCATGCGGCTGTGCGGCGGGCCAGAGGAAGGCCACCCCGTCTGCGCCCACCCCGAACCGCCGCTGGCAGAGCGTGCGGACCAGCTCGGCCACACGCGACGTCGTCAACTGCTGCCATGCCGGACTCGTGGGGATAACAATGAAGTCATTGCCAAGTCCGTGCATCTTCACAAACGGGAGGTCCACCTCCATCCTGCGCACGTATTTTGTGTGTTTGCTTATCTATTTCTTCCTGCATTTCTACCTGGAGCAGAATGCGAGTACCTCACCTCTCTCTTGCGCACAGCTGTACGTGGATACCTCCGGAGCACCAAGAGCTTTCATGACGATGATTGGGCAAATAAATGAATTGATCGGAGCATTACATTGCCTGTCCTATTGGTCATCCGACGAAGGCGAGGTACCCAAACGGTACTCGCCGGTTAGTTGTTCCCAAACATCCCCACCACACACACACATACACAAGCAAGCACCAAAAGGCAAGATATCTATGGCTGCTGATCTTCGCTGCTCCTCTTCGCGATCGGCCTTTGCTATCCTTTTGGCTCTCGCCTTTTTGAACGCAGCTCTCGCCTTGACCGCCAACCAGAGGACCATCGTCCTGAAGGCCCACAATGACTACCGCACAGCCCTCGGCCTGACGAGCCTCACGTGGAACACTGACGCCGAGAGCTTTGCGCAAGGTTCCTTCCCCGCCGCCAGAAGAGAGAAGAGGAAGGTGTTTACCACTAACGGGCCCACGCTATGGCGTGACGTTATGAAGGTTACGTCGACAATTGCCCCTCGGGTCACTCCAAGGGCTCAGGTTATGGCGAGAACCTCTACTTCTACGGAGGCGTTGGCGATGCTGAGACCCGTCTCGCGGATGCTGTGAAAGTCTGGTATGATGAGGAGCCCGATTGGTCATGCCAGAACAACGAGTGTACTGCCGGCCGTACGAACGCTCTCTCAACATGATGTTCACGCTGCACGCGCACAGCAACTGCGAACCCACAAATGATTTTATTTATTTATATTTATATTTATATTTGATTTATTTATTCATTTCTTTATCTTTTGCACAGAATGTGGGCACTACACGCAGGTGATGTGGGCTGATACCACGTCCGTGGGCTGCGGCTTCGTCAACAACTGCACGGACTATCCGACCATCATCTCCTGCAACTACTCGCCGCCCGGCAACTATATTGGCAGCAGGCCCTTCCCTCGTGCGTGCCATTGGCCAAACCTCAAAGCCTTGACTCGAGTCTGGTCCCCTTGACGGCTGACTCAGTCTGCGCCCTGTTCTTCTGCGTTTGTTGCTTGGACCACAATATTAGTGACCAAGTGCAGCGGCTATCCCTACTTCAACGACAAGCACTTTGTCCTCTCCGTGACGCTCAACACCACGGCGGCCGCTTACTCAGAGAGCTCCTTCAAGACGGCCGTCAACAAGGCCCTGGGTTTGAAGGACGTGAACCGTGTGGTCGTCCTCGGCAGCAAGACTCTCTCCTCAGGTACACCGTGTTTGGGCAGTGGTTCCCATGACCATACTTGCGCAGGATTAGCAGCAGCTCACACGCGATTGGGCCACAGACAAAACCGAGGTGCAGGTGTACGTCGTGAGCGTGGGCAGCTCGTCTGGCGAGAACGAGGCCAAGAACCTCGTCGCTCTCGTGCAGAAGCAGGACTCCTCACTGGCCAACTCCGGGCTCTACGCCACCGACGCGTCTCTTCCCTCCGACGGTTCTGGCGCGCCTGCCCTGGCCTCGTGGATGAACGCTCTCTTCTTCTAGACAGAGAGAGCTCATCGTGTACGGTATTGTGTTACCATCAACAACAACATCAAAAAAATGACATCTTTACGTTATCTTGGCAACTGACAGACGATGAAAGAGGCCCAGATTGCTTGCAATCAATCGGTGGTTGTCGTGTTTCATCCGTGCACCTGTTGTCGTGCACCTCAACTCCCCCAGGACACAGCAAACAGAGGCCACAACTCAACTCCTCTGGCAGATGCTCTTCAACAAAAAGACCAAAGGAAAAAAGAAAAGGGCCAACCATAGTTCTTGTTTGTTGTTGGCCTGGTGGCTTGCTGTTCCCTTGAGCTGTCTTTCTTGCTGGCAGGTGGCCAACAAGTGACGCCATCTGAAAAGACGAAGAAAAATTTATGACCCACCTGGCATCAGCCAATCAGAGCACGTGCGCCTCGTGCTGTGTGGCTACTGCTGGGCAACCGGTTGAAGCAAAAGTCTGCGGACAACAACCATTCGCCACAGCACACAAAGCACAGTTGTTCGCGAGCAGTTAGCTTGGTGCGTGGAAGAGGAGAAGGCGAGATGCAAGAGGACGCCGCCAGATCGCACCAACAACAAGCCAGCACCGGAGCAGTCTATGCGGAGCCGCCGGTGGCCGGGGAGGGGAAAGACACCACCACCCCCAAGAACGAGTCTTCGTTTCGGGCGTGCCAGCTCTGCCGCGAGGCCCACACGGCATGTGATGGGTGCGTTGAGCGTTTTTTTCTTTCTGCTACCTGCCTTGCCCTCTACTTCCTCCTCCCACTCTCTTCCCTTTTCCTCGCCGCTTCGTTCTTTTTCAGCCCGACCCCGCTTCGCTCTTTTTATGAACTTGCTCTGCGCCGTTTATTTCCGAGTGGCCAACGAAACATTACATAACAGTACTGAACGTGTTCTTCTCCTCATGGTTGCCGCAGGCAACGTCCATGCCGTCGGTGCATGCGCCTGAACAAGGAGTCCCTCTGCCGCGACGCCCCGGCCCGCAAGCGTGGGCGTCGGCCCGCCCAGCCGGGCCTGGCCGCCGGCGACCTCCCGGTCCTGCTCCCCGCCAGCAGCGCAGCAGGCCCGCCCTCAGCGAGCGCAGGAGGACCTCCTCCTCTGCCCACGCTCTATCCGCCGGTGGCCATGGCCGTGGCGGCATCTCCCGGGCGCCACCCACCGCCGCCGCCGTCGTTCGTGTGGTCGCCCAGTCCCCTCCACGGGCACGCGGGCTCATGCTCGCCCACGCCGCTTTCTCAGCCCCCGTCGCGACCGCCGCTTCCGGCCAAGGCCTTCCCGTTGCCGCTGCCGCTGCCGACCTTGGCGCCCCTGGTCACCCCAACGCCGGTGCCAACTTCAACACAGACGACTTCATCCTCCACCACCTCGTCATCGTCGTCCTCTTCGTCACCGTCCTCGGGGTCGTCCTACTTGGCCGCGTCGGCTGCGGCCTCTGCGGCGGCCTTGTGGGCCGCCATCACCAACGTCAACGCCAGTGCCAACGGCAACGCGAATGCCAACGTCAGCGCGCGGGCCGAGGAGGAGGGAAGCACGAGCTCAGAGAGCGAGGGAAGCCCGGTCGTGAGCACCGCGACCGCGCCCAGCAGGCTCGGCAACGGCGAGGCCGAGGCTTCGGCCTACGAGGACGACCCGCCCAGCGGCCAGCCCAAGGCCAAGCGGCCCAAGTTGGGGGCCAAGGCCGAGGCGCAGCAGCAGCAGAGCCACAAGGACGACCAGCAGCGTCATGCGGCCTCTGCGACGATGGGCGAGATGGAGAAGAAGATGGGCGCCCTGGCCGACCTCGTCGAGATGATGTCGCGCGAGATGCAGGAGGTGCGGGCCGACAACCAGCGCCTGCGCGAGAAGATGAAGAAGATGAAGACCCAGCGCAAGCAGAGCGACCTCCTCCTCACCCGGCTCCTGGCTCAGCACCCGCCCCCGACCTCGACCTCGGCCTCAGCAGCGCGATACCACCACGAGCCCGAGCCCACGCACGCGCTCCAGCCTGTTGTCCCGCTCCACGCCCAGTACCACCAGCACGGCCACAGCCACAGCCACCACCAGCACGGCCTGCCGGGCTCGTACGCGCACGAGCCTCACCATCATCCTCACTATCCTCATCACTATCCTCATCCTCATCCTCATCCTCATCCTCATCATCATCATGATCATTCTCACGGTCATCCGGGCCACCCGCACGCCCACTACGAGCTGCTGCAGCCCGTGCATGAGGTCCTGCATGGCGGCCTCGCGCCGCTGCCGCTGCCAGGCCGGCCGTGGGTGGAGAGCCTGCTCTACGACGACCGCGACCCGAACCAGCTGCTGCCCTTGCTGGCGACGCCGTCGCTCTGGCCGACGTCGACCACGCAGGGCTCGGCGACGATCAAGCCCTGCTCGGCGTCGTCTTCCTCGTCGGTGTCCGAGGCGGCCTCATCCTCGTCGTCGCCGCCGCAGTCCAAGTCGCCCCGGAGCTCCTTCTCGGTCGAGCTCTCGTACCTCCAGTCCGGGGTCTCGCCCGCGCTGCTCCTCGAGGCCCGCGAGGTGTTGCCCTTCCTGTGCGACTACGACATCTCGCCCAACCGGTTCGCCATCGTCGACCTCAAGTTGCCGGTGAGCGT
>NAVB01002093.1:0-16481 GCA_002179805.1 Acanthamoeba lenticulata | reverse complement strand
TGTGTGGCTGGTGCTGGTAGTGCTGGAGGAGCAATGCAAACAAATTAACGTTGTGGCCACCGCGCTCTGGGACGTGGGTCTTCACCAGGCGGTAGACCTCGCCTGTGGGGTCATCAACGGACGGTCGATCAGAATCATGATGATGCCGACCAAGAAGAAGAAGATGAAGGACGCACCGACGGTAGGGCGATGCTTGAGGATCACTTCGTTGACGAGCCCGATCCACTCCTTGAGCGATCGGCTGCCGTAGCGCTCCCCGAACGTGTGGTAGAGCAGCTCACGGCCCGCCTCCGATGCGGCCATCATCTGCTGCAGTACCTTGAGCGACTTGTCACCACCAAATGCTGTGCAGAGATGAACGTTAGCCATGATGATGATGATACTAATGATGTTGTTGATGATGTACCGCCGCAGCCCCAGTTGCCGGTAGCAAAGGGCGCCAAGGCCTGGCCGGGGACGTGATGCGGCTCCCAGCAGGCGCAGTAGACTTTGTTGAGGTCGCGCACGATGGAGGACTCTTGCCACTGCAGGCCGCCGTAGGCAACGACAGCGTCGATGGCGACGATGGTGGTCGCAATGCGGCCCTGCTCGTCCCGCGGCGTCTGGTCGACGTGATTCCCAGCGAAGCCAACCTCGGGGCCGTAGCCCGAGTAGTCGCTGAAGCGCTCGGCGCCGGTGATGAAGATTACTTCGTTGTCGTTCATCTTGGCGCAGAACAACCTGTCGTCGTTGTTGTTGTTGTTGTTGCAAAAGTCGATGATTACGCGGCTCAGCGATCGAGCATAAGCATAAACGAGGACAACGTACATGGAAACGAGGCACTCGGGCTTGATGGCGAACAGGATCTCTTCCTGCACGCAGCCTCCAGAGAGGACGCCGCCGCCGATGTACTGGTTGGCAAAGTCGGCGTGGAGCGACGTCTGGGCGTCCTCGATCTTGCCCTGATTGGCGACCTGCGCCGGGAGCAGCGGCTTGGCGCTGGCGGCCCAGTCGGGCGGCTGCGTCAGGACCTGGCGCCGGATCGTCACCTTGCCCTCGGGCACTTCATAGCGGAGCGGTGGTGAGGTCATGTTCAGAGACTGCGACGCGGGGCGAGAACCAAGAGACGTACCTTGAATGCTGAGGCGCTCAAAGTAGTTGAGAAGCATGCGGAGGAAAGCGACGGTCGGGCCGTGGCGGTTGAACAAGAGGTTCTGGATCTTGAAGCCCGGGAACTTGTGGCGGGCCCACACGCCCGGGTGCACCCACAGCGTGCCCATGAAGCCCGACGCCAGCAGCACGCCGCACTGCTCCTGCGTGAGAGTGACCTCGCCGTCGTGGCCGGGCACGAGCAGCGGCAGCCGCGCGTCGGCCGGGAATACGTCCGGCAGTCTTGCAAGGCCGGGTGAGCTTCACACTTGCAAGTCGTGGAGGAAGACGTGGATAAAGTACCGGAGAGCGAGGCGTTGAATGGCAGGCAGGATAACAGTGAAGAAGCGCGACTCGAAGCCCGGCTCCGCCGCGAAGACGGCTTCAAGGCCCACCACCAGCGGCGCAGGCCCGGGTTTCATGTCCACGAGCGCTGCACGTCCCACGAGAGCAGAGGCCGCACTGTGAGACGCCGAGCAGGCCTCAACGCATGGCGCATGTAAAGGCCTGCGTACCCTGGTCCAGGGCTTCTAGGTCGGGAATCTCGCGCTGCAGTACACTCACCATGTGCTGCCAGGAGGGGAGTGGTCCAAGAGGAGGTGGAGACGAGCTGGCGTCCTCATGGCCTTCATCCGGTGTCGGGTCATTTTCTTGCTCTTCTTCGTCGCTTGCTCGCTCGCCTTCGCCCTCCTCCGCACCTTCTTGGGCGTGTTTGTTTGCATCAACGTCCGCCGGCGGGGGCGTGGCCAAATCGTCCACGAGGTGAGGGAAGATGACGAAGCGGTCTCCGTCAAACCTCTCGTAGTCGTTCCGCGACAAACGAGGCAGTGGCACGTCCCTGCGCGGTCCGCTCTGTTCGTTGCCCATCACAAAAGTTTGATTTGATCTCGTGCCCCAACTCGTAATCAACGTTGTTGTCGGGGTTCAGCCAAATGGCTTCGGTTTCTATTTTTCTTGTTCTTATTCTTGGAAAAGAACAGCAAAACTACTACAAGAGGCGTTGGTCGCGGATGGCCTGAAGGCTGGCCAGGCGGGCCTCGAGATCCTGCAGCGACGAACGCTTCTTGTCGCGGAGCGCTGAGAGGCGCGCCAGCTCGAGATCCACCCACAAGCGCGCCTGCTTCTTCTCGTTCTTGAGGGTTTTGATGCTCCACTTGCTCCTCTTTTTCGTACGCATCTTGCCGCTGCGGCTCATGCTCACGCTCGTCTCCATGTCGTCGCTGGCGTTCTGCGTGCCGTCCTTGGGCTCCGCAGTGTGGTTTAACTTTCTCTTTTTCTTCTTCGACATCTGCTGCTGGTCGTCGTCGTTCTGTTCTTGGTTGTTCTTTGTGGCCTCCGCATCTTCTACTTCTTCTTGATCCTGTCGTTTCTTCTTCTTCGTCTTCTTCTTCTTCTCCTTCGTCTTCTCCTCGCTTGGCTCCACAGTTGTTGTCGTTGACATCGTCTCAGTCTCTTTGCCGTTTTCCTTTTTCTCTTCTTCTTCTTCTTGAGGAGGACGAGAAGGAGGAGGCGGCGGTGGATAGCGCTCCAGCCAGCACTGCTTCTGCTCCTCCAGGGACGAGAGCCACGGATGGTCCTTGACCAGGCAGTCGTAGTTGTGGTTGGCCGTGAGGTGGTACCGCTGCGCTTGCTGCAGGACGGGCAACTTGCGCAAGGGATAGGTGTAGCCCTGGTAGGCATCCGGCGCGAGCGGCTGCGGCAGCGCCTTGATGGCCTCCTGCAGGTCCGAGCACCGCAAGTACTCGAGGAAATACGGGTAGAGCTGCATCTGGAACAGCTCTGGCGTCGAGGACGAGGGCGCCTTGGAAGAAGAAGGCAAAGAGGTTGACGGCGGCAGGTTTTGGACTGTGCTTATTGTGACAGTGTCGGTGTTTTCGCTGTAGCTGCGCACGGGCAGCATGTCGAAGGCGCGCACGAGATGAGATCGCGACAGCCACCGCACGGCGCACTTGTTGAGTGTGCCCAGGAGATCACCCCCGACCGCCACCTGCTGGCCCTCGACCAACACCTGCACACACCGCAAAACATTTCAAATGAATAATTAAAATTCAAAATACAATAAAATAAAATAAATGAAAAGAGCCCATACGTTATGCAGCTTGGCTTGGACCTGGCTACGCAGCTTGGCGAGGTGCTCATTGAAAAAGTAGCAGAACGTGGCTGATGCGTCCGGCACGTAGGGCACCTCGAGGAGGAACAGGACGGAGTAGCCACTGCCGTTCCACACCTTCAGCGTCGAATCCGATCGCATACGCTCACGGAAAAGCTCCATGTGTTCTGATTTATTTTATTTTATTTTATTTTATTTTATTTGTTAATTATATTTTGCTGATTTTAAATGAATAAAAATAGAACGAAATAAAGAGGGCACGAAAGGAGCGAACCAGTGAAGATGCCTGCAGTCTCTTCATCAAACTCGCGGAGGGCGGTTTCAACTACGTCAGCGTCTTTAGCCTCACGCTTGCCACCAAAGTCCGACCAGAAGAAATTTGGCTTGTTGTGGTAGTTCTTCTTGTGCCTCACCTCGCCGCCCATCAAGAACATCACTTCAGTTTGTGGTTGCTGTGGCCTCTTGATTGGCGGAGCACTGGTGCCATCTTCTGACTGCAGCAGCCAGGCGAGGAGATCAGCTCCGGCCGGACTTGCAGCTGTCTCCGGCTTAACCACAGCGTAGGGCAGAACACCAGCCGAGCGGTAATGGGTCTGCACGTTTTGCTCTGTTTCGAGCGAGTAGAAGGCGAAGTTCTGCTCACGCAGCTTGCCAAGATTCCTACACCCGAGCTCTACGCAATAATAAATAAATAAACATATAAAAACCATTTTGCATTTAATTCAATTAAATCAGATTTGACATGACTTGCCACGTACCACGTCGCCGACCTTCCATCTTGTTGGGCTGAGGAAGGCCTTCGCGAAGAGGTAACCTTCCGGTCGCAACAAGGATGAATGTTAGAAAGAGAAAAGCCGTTCTTAAAGGAAAAAAACGAGGAAACTAAAAACAGAAAATCGTAAATGGTCAATGCCGTGCTGAGTTTCAGAAGTACATCACGATAGTATGTGAAGAGACAGATGGCAAGACAGAGACCCAGCGGCCATCTCCAGAGTTGGTGAAGCATTTGTGGAAAACCTTGTTTACAGCAGTTTAAGTAGGCAGCTGGACTCAAAACAATGTGGGATTGCTTAGGGGAGTAAGCCTCCTACACAAGAGATTTTTCTGCTCTCTGTGTTGGTTCTCTCACGTGAGGGTATATTCTGTAGTGCTAAAGGGGTGGTTGGAGCTTCATGCGGAAACGTGCAGGTCGTCTTCGCTTCATCCACGCGGCTACCACCACGCCAGCTGCAACTGCTGCCACAACCACAATGGCAACCGCACCAGCCACGCTCACGCCCACGATGAGGCCTACGTTGTCCTCGCTACTGCCTCCCTCTCCACCTCCACCATCAGCAGCCTTGCCGAACAGAACGCCCAGATCTGCACCCACATACATAAAGCTGCTTGAGTCATTCAAGAGGAAGATGAGGGAAACAAAGGAGGAGTAAAGACCAGGATCATAGACGAGGGTCGAGTTGAACCGCGCAAACGTGAGCACCAGTTCTGACCTCGCCACGTCCAACTCGAACTGCACTGCCTGGGGGCTGTTGACCGTGACCTTGCCATCGACTTCCACTGCGCTCACCAGGCGAATGCTTGTTTGTCCTTCCAAGCCTTCTTCCTCTGGCCCAGTGCTGGTGGTGACATTGAATTGACCACGCAAAGTAAAAGTTGTCGTGTTTGGTTGGCCTTCTCCACTGGCAGTGTCGAGGCGGGTGAAGTTGGTGAAGGCCGGCATGATCTTGATGCGCCATTCAAGCCGACTGTTGTTGCCTCCGCGCCAGGGCCACTGGGTCACGCGCAAGGTGAACTTGGCCAGCGAAGGTTCGGCCTGGAGGGTCACGTTGGAGTCGCCGATGCGGATGACCGTGGGCTGGTCGAAGAGGTAGAACTGCACCTGCGCCGTCCCGTTCGTGCTCCTGTTACCCGCTCCGGTGCCGTTGTCGATGGACAGCAAAGTGGTGTCGAAGACAAAGGACTGGGTGGCGTTGACGGTTGGTTGATACCCAACAGCCACGTATCCGCTCTCTGTTCGCCACCAACGCGGAACCACACATGGCATCAATGACTTCCCGCATCAATACAAGGACAATGTAGGCAAACACATACGGGGATCAAAGGAATAGTTGGCCATGACGATGGAATCGCCGTCTAGCTCGGCGATGCTCGCGCCAAAGTCCACACCCACTCGCCGATCCGAACGCACCACGCCGCCTTGGTCTGTTCAGGCCAGCCAGATAATCAATCAGCCCATAGTAACATAGACCTGAGTATGTTGTGGTAAGGCCTCAGGCGCTACCTTTCGGCTCGACAAGCACGGCCGATCCAACAGAAGCAAACTGGAGCACCGGCGCGGCGTCCTTTACGGCTGTTGAGATCACGGGCAGGCGCAACACATTCACCGCACTGCCACCGGCGAAGAGGGCCACGTTGCCCACGGAAGTTGCTGCGAGGTTCGAGCGAGCCTGTGGGAGGCTGGCCGTCGTCCACGAGCCATCGGTGGCGTTGAAGATGTCCACTGTGGCAGTGGATGAGGCCGGCGGCACGGAGCCACCAGCAAAGAAGGCCAGATTGCCTACTGAGACTCCGACAGAGCGGCTGCGGGCCTGGGTGAGGTTTGCCGTTGTCCACGAGCCGTCGGTAGCGTTGAAGATGTCCACCACAGCGCTTTGCCCCACGCCTATGGTGCCACCAGCAAAGAGAGCCACGTTGCCCGCCGAGGTTGCCGCCATGAAATAGCGGGCCAGGCTGAGGTTGGCCGTTGTCCACGAGCCGTCGGTGGCGTTGAAGATATCCACCACGTTACTCGTGCTCGCCGGGGTGGTGCCACCTGCAAAGAGGGCCAGGTTACCCACGGACGTGGCCGCGAGGTAATAGCGAGCCATGCTGAGGTGGGCGATCGTCCACGAGCCGTCGGTGGCGTTAAAGATGTCCACCACGTCGCTCGGGCTTTGAAACCCTGCGTTGCCACCAGCAAAGAGGGCCAGGTTGCCCACCGACGTCGCTGCCAACCAGTATCGGGCTTGGCTGAGGTTGGCCGTCTTCCACGAGCCGTCGGTGGCGTTGAAGATGTCCACGACTTTACTCTGGGTTGTTGAACCTGAGTCGCCACCAGCAAAGAGGGCCAGGTTGCCCGCAGACGTCGCGGCGAGGCCCGTTCGGCTCTGGCTGAGGTTGGCCGTTGTCCACGAGTTGTCTATGGCATCAAAGATGTCCACCACGCTACTTCCAAATAGGGCCAAGTTGCCCACAGACGTTGCGGCGACGTCCCCGCGGGAGTAGCTGAACTGGACCGTCGTCCATGAGCCATTGAATGTTGTGCCGGCGACGAGTGAACCCCAAATGATAATTATGGTGAGGCTCAACTTCACGAAGTTGACATAAGAAGACGCCAGTCTCTTCCTTGCCATGGTTGTGAGCATAGACGAAAACTGTTACCCTGGTCCACGAGAAGTCATAAAGAAGGATGATTAATTAAAAATTATCAAGATTATTATCCTGCCTGAAATAACGTTGGCCTCCTCCGCCAGGTATCTACGACGGCGGTGAATCGAGCCATTCCGCTTGAATGTGAAAAGTTAGGTGATCATCTCACAGCCAACGACGAAGGTTCGTGCCTGTATACACGCGTGCAGTCGTGTGGTGGTGGCTGCAGAAGCTGATGCAGTTTGGCTACTTCGTCGTGCGTGGCGTGCCGACGCGGGAGGGCGAGATCGCCCATGTGGTCCAGCGCATGGGCCAACTTCAATGCATGGCCATCGTCGACAACGCCTGTCCTCGTCGCCTCCGCGCCACCGGGCTGACGAGGGACGTGAAGAGCGTGGAGAAAGCGGCCAACATCGCCATTCGTCGCTCGTCATTCCACCTCACATGGACCTCACGTAATCCCTGCTGCGCGCCCATACTTTTCTCTTTATTGTGGCCAACTCGTTCTGTTATGTCGCGGGCGGCACAGGTACTATGAAGTGCCGCCCGGCTACCAGTTCCTGCACTGCCTGGTCAACGAGGCCGAGGGGGCGCCAACATCTTCCTCGACACGCTTCTGGTCGGTGTTGGGCCACCGAAACGAGCCTGTGCGGCGCACGCGCGTGCGTGTGTCCTCACATCCTTGTACCGCTGTGTGTGCAGGTGGCGCGAGTGCTGCTCCAGCCTCCACTCCGGTCACCTTCCTCTACCAGCGCTCCGGCCACCACCTCGTGCATCTGTGCCTGTGCTTGTGTTTTTTGTCGACAGAACGCACGACGTCGCAGGCAGCCGATCATGGAAGTTGGCCAGGAGACCGGCCACGTCAAATCCTTCCACTGCGCGCCCACCTTTGAAGGTTACCACCACATGAGCACGCTCGTGTTCACCGCACGACACGACACGACAACACACACGCAGGCCCGCTGGACGTGAGCGCGGACGAGCTCCACCAGCTCACAGGTGGAGCGATTCTACGCGGCGTATCGGGCGCTGGTGACGCTCGTGACACGAGCCGCAGGACCTCCACCTGTGGCGTCGGCCGAAGCCGGGCGGCCTCGTCTGCTTCGACAACCGCCGCAGTTCTGGCCCGCTTCGCGCCCAATAAAGCCAAGACAAATATTATTTGATAATCAGAAAAGAAAATACGGCACTTCAAGCAAACAGAGAAAGAAGAAAACAAAGATGGCGTTGAAGCTTCCTGTGGTGCTCGGCTCGTCGTCCAAGTGGAGGCGTGCGGTTGTGGAGGACGCAGTGAGTCCTGACTTCGATTAAAGGCTATCCGCCACGACGACCCAGGGCAGCTCGTCCTCCTTGCCGTTGCCAAGGCGGACGCCGTTCTCCTTCTGGTGCAGCCTTCCCTTTCAATTTAAAAATTGCATTTTATCAAAAAAAAAAAAAAACATAAATAAATAGTCGTCGGTGTTGCTGTGGTATGTGCACACACCCGCATGTATCATCTCTGCCATCGCTTACGTCGGATGGCACGAAACGACACACGCATGTGCAGGCAAGCGGGTGACGAGAGCCGAGGAGGATCTGCTGCAGCATCTCGAGCCCTTCCACCACTTTCTTGGTTCGTGCCACTGCCCAAAACCACCAGCCTCATCCAGCACGGGCAGACGCGTCCCTGGCTGACGACCCGCGGGTTCTTGTTTGCAACTGGCCACGCCAACAAACTCTTGCTGGCGTGTGTGGTGCACACGTGTGCAGAGGAGGCCGTCGATGCGCTCCTCCGGAGGTCAGGTGACTATCTCATCCATGTGATGGTGTCACTCCTATGTCACAACCAGCAGCAACTGGCCGGAAACAGGTAGCCAACGGCAGATATTCCCGATGTTGAACAACAGTGCGCACCTGGGATACGATAAGCACACAGCCAAACGCCAAACGTCGTTCGTGATTAATCCTCGACTGCCGGGTGTTTAAAAGGAGTTTGCAGCTTTTCTGGTTTTTGTGCAACCTAGTAGTAACCCAACCCCTGCCGCGGGATGTCATGTCGCTGCATGTAACCTCCACCACACAGCAAAAAAAGAACGAACCACCTCGCTTTCCAGATCACTGTAACGTGGCGTGTTGGGCCGAGGAGTCTATTTTTTGCCAAGCGAAGTGTAACTTGGACTGGACGACGACATCCTCTTTGATACGACCTTACTTGCCAGAAAAAGTGTTTGGACCGTACCGGTTTACCGCCGGGTGTGGTTGGCCGACGGTTGGCGGGCACAGCCCCACAAGTACGGCCGTCGTCAGTCGTCCGTTCTTCACCTGCCCTGACAACGTACTTGTACCATACACCTACCTACGTTCTGGCCATGCTGAAGCTGCAACGCTTGCTCTTGCCCGTGTTGTCCCTTATCCTCGTTTCCAGCCTGTGGAACACCACGGTGGATGGTGCGAGCAAGACCATCCCGCCATGATGACTCTTTGACCTGCAAAGCTGACACACTTTGGATCTTTTTCGAAACCTGCGCAGCGGCCTTGAGTACGCGCCTGTACGGTGATGGCTCGCCCAACGCCAACGCGATCATCCAAGCCTGGGCTGATCGCTACGAGTACACTCGTGACGACGTGAGGTACTCGTCGTGTACACATCGCACCCCAGGCTCCTTCTGTAGCTCATCACGCACATTTCGGTGGTGTGCAGCATAACGTATGCAGGTTCAGGTCTGGATTCGGCTTTCCAAGCCTACAGCCGTCAGAAAGTGGTGCGCGAACTTTCGCGTTGATGTCATTTGTTTGGAGTTTTGACCTCCACCTCTCGGACACACAACAGGACTTCGTGATTACAGACCGTGCGCTGCCTGCGGCTGACGCCAGCCTGTACAAGCTTGTGCAGTTCCCACTCTACGGTCAGTCGTTGGTGCTCACCTACAATATTGGCCTCAATGCGTCGCTCGTTCGTCTCCCCCTCTTCTAAATTGTCATTTGGATTTTTACAAATCTTTGCTTTTTACACCATACATCAAAAGGTGCTCGATCGGGAGACGGTAGGTCTCATCTGGGCAGGCAACATCACCTTCTGGAATGACTCGCGCATCGCCGCCCTTAACCCGACCCTCGCCTCCCAGTTGCCCAACGCCACCATCCAGTTGGCCTACAACGTGAACAATGTCCTCTCCCTCGCGGAGGTGTTCAAGCTGGCTGTGTCGAGCTTCAGCAGCACCTTCCGCACGGCGCTCGCGGCAGCCAACAACTCGTTCGACCTCATGGCCCCGGCGCTCGAGGGCCGCGCCGTGGAGGCCGGCTACTCGGCCGACCGCGCAGCGTGGGCTGCGGCCACGCCCAACAGCATGACCTTTGTCAAGCTCGCGGACAGCCAGGCGGTGAACCTGCCGTGGGCCAGCATGATCAACAAGGCTGGCAGGCTCGTCCTGCCCAGCGTGTACTCGGTGCAAGCGGCCATGTCCGAGTTCGCGGCCAACTACAGCGCGGGCAACCTGACCATCGACATCTTTGACGCACCCGGCAACGACTCGTGGCCGCTCAGCTACGTCACTTACCTCTTGGTCAACCGGAGCATCACGGCGCTGGATTGCACCAACATCGAGGAGCTCATCCGCTTCCTGGCCTGGACCCAGATCAACGACGCGTATGCCGACTCAACGCCTGCTCATCGCTGTTTACATTCTTTACATAACTCACCACGCGAGGTATGTCAACTGACCCCAGGGCGTCGACGCTGGCCGAGGACCAGGGCTTTGTACCGATCGACCAGAGCCTGCGCAAGAACCTGCTCGACCTCTTCACGAGCCTCAAATGCAATGGCCAGCCGGCCCTCGAAGCGTCGTTCCTCATTGGCGCCGGCCCGCCGCTGCCCATCTACACGGCCTGGGCTGTGGGCCAGTCGACCAGCACTGCGACAATCAAGTACTTTGAGGCCACGTCGCAGCAGGCCAAGAAGCAGCTACGCACGTTTGACGAGCAGTTTGGCACGACGAGCAACGGCCTGGCGGCCGAGTGGTATTCGGACATCCCCGACGTGGCCCTCATGCCCGCGGTGATCTACGGCATCGTCCCAGGTACGTCCCGCCCAAAGGCCTTTGCTCGTCTCATGCAACGGCCTTCGCCGCCATCATACTAAGCTCGTCTTCCCACCAACACAAGGCTACAACCTGCCTGAGCTGGTGCTAATCGGGCTCGAGCTGGTGCTCAACGCCGAGGTGCTGGCCGACATCTACCTGGGCAACATTACCATGTGGAACGACCCGCGTATCGCCCAGATCAACTCCAACGCGACTGCCGCGGCGCTGCCTGCGCGTCCCATCAAAGTCGTGACGCAGACGTCCAGCTCGGCCATCGAGCAGCTCTTCACGGCCATGCTCAGTGCCACCGTCCCCGAGTTTGCGCAGCGGGTGCGTGCGCCTTCTTCGGTGCGGGCCTTTGCGCAGCTCAGCCTCACCTTGGCCACATGCACATACACGCAGGTGGGCACGTCGGACGTGGCGACGTTCCCCGTGGAGGCCTCGACCACCAGCGTTGGAGTCGATAACTACACGAGCCTGGTCTCGGTCATTGCCGACACCTCGGACACCTTTGCGTTCGTCAACCTCTACGACGCCCTTCTTGTACGTTGGTTATTCCGCATAACATCTTTTACTTTGGAATGCGTGTGACTAACTCAAATTTTTGACGACCACGAGCAGACGCCGACCATCGGCCCGGGGAGCATGTACAACGCAGCCGGCGTGGCGGTGCAGCCCAACAAGACCTCCATCGGCAGCGCCTTCACGCGCTACCTGGAGACCACCACCGCGCCTGACTACACCGGCATCGTCCTCAGTACGCACCACCTCACTGCCGCCTGCGTGGCCATGGCTCGGCCCCGTTCCGACTTACTGACGCTGGCGTTCGTCACAGGCGAGGCGCCCAACAGCTGGCCGCTGGTGGCCTTTGGCGGCTTTATTTACCGCAGCCGGACCATGGAGGATTGCGCCAAGGCCGCCGCGCTGGCCTCCTTCTTCCTCTACTCGCAGACCAGCCCCGAGGCCGTGCAGTCGGCCGACCGGCAGGGCTTCATCGTGGCCTCGGCGGCCGACGAGGGGCTCAAGCGCCAGTTCTACCAGCAGCTCAAGGCCTTCACGTGCGACGGCGTGGCCGTGAGCTCCGTGGCCAACTGCATCACCGACGCCGGCGACCTGTGCTCGGGCGTCGGCACCTGCGCGGACAACGTGTGCGTGTGCAACGCCAGGTACACGGGCCAGTACTGCGAGGCCCTCATCTCGGCCAGCTCGAGCAGCGACGTCTCGACCATCACCATTGGTACTTTCTCCAGCCTTGTCTTGCTGGGCGCGGGCGTGAAATCAGGACAGCTGACTGGACGTCGACGTGATCTCTCGTTGCAGCGGTGGTGATCCCGGTGGCCGTCGTGGTGCTGATCGTCCTGGCGGCTGTCCTGTTCATTCTCGTTTGGGCCATCAAGCGCGCGCAGCGCAAGGCCGACGACTGGGAGATCGACTACGCCGAGCTCGAGGTGGGCGAGCAGCTCGGGGCCGGCGGCTACGGCGAGGTGCATAAGGCCATGTGGAAGGGCACCGAGGTGGCCGTCAAGGTCATGGCCGCCGAGAAGATCACGAAAGAGATGGAGAAGAACTTCCAGGACGAGGTGCGCGTGATGACCTCGCTGCGGCATCCGAACGTGGTCCTCTTCATGGCAGCATCGACCAAGCCGCCCAAGATGTGCATCGTCATGGAGTTCATGGCCCTCGGCTCCCTCTACGACCTGCTCCACAACGAGCTCATTCCAGAGATTCCGTTCGTGCTCAAGGCCAAGATGGCCTACCAGGCGTCGAAGGGCATGCACTTCCTCCACTCGTCGGGCATCGTCCATCGCGACCTCAAGTCGCTCAACCTCCTGCTCGACAACAAGTGGAACGTCAAGGTCTCCGACTTTGGCCTGACCAAGTTCAAGGAGGACGCCCACAAGGGCGGCGCTGGCAACAACGTGGCCGGGAGCGTGCACTGGACGGCGCCCGAGGTGCTCAACGAAGCGGCCGACGTGGACTTCATCTTGGCCGATGTGTACTCGTTCGGGATCATCCTGTGGGAGCTCCTCACGCGGGACCAGCCCTACTTTGGCATGAGCCCCGCCGCCGTTGCCGTGGCCGTCTTGCGGGACAATATCCGGCCGACGATGCCGGACGTGCTCACGTGCCCGCCCGAGTACGAACAGCTGATCACGAGCTGCTGGCATGTGGACCCGGTGATCCGGCCGACGTTCCTCGAGATCATGACGCGCCTCTCCTCCATGCACGGCGAGTCGACTTCGACAGGCATGACCTCCAAGACCTCCTCCTCGTCCTCCAGCGGGAACAACTCAAACGGCCGCGATCCTAAGATTCCGCGCAACGTCTATGGCTCGTGGACGCTTCCCTCGACTCACGGCTCGGCGTCGACGGGCTCCACGTCCAAGAGCTCCGTGGCGGCCCAGGCGGCCGGCGGAGTGCGTGCGCCCGAGGGCGAAGTGACGATCGTGTTCACGGACATCACGCGCGCAGCCTCGCTCTGGGAGTTCAACGCCGCGGCCATGCGCGACGCCACGCTGCTTCACAACGAAACTCTCCGCGCAGCGCTCAAGCGGCACCGGGGCTACGAGGTGGTGTTCTTGCGCGACCGCAACAGCGGAGAGGGCTCCTTCTGCATGGCCTTCCAGCACACGAGCGACGCTCTCGCCTGGTGCTGCGACGTCCAGCGCGCCCTCCTCACCGTCGAGTGGCCCGAGGCCCTACTCGAGCACCCGGGCGCGGCAGAGGAGTGGGGCGACACGGACGACCGGGTGGTGTTCAAGGGCCTGCGGGTGCGGATGGGCGTGCACGTGGGCGTGCCCAAGGTGGTGCGCGATCCGATGACGAGGCGCGTGGAGTACATCGGCCCCGTGGTCAACGCTGCGGCGCGCATCACAGCCATGACGCACGGCGGCCAGGTGGTCATGAGCCACACCGCCCGTGACAAGTTCCTCGCTGCTGCCGCCTCCTCGGCGGCGCCCTCGTCTGCGGCGGCGAGCGACGGTGAAGCTGACAACATCGCATCAAACGCGGCCGAGGCACGTTTGGTGGCGCTGGGCAAGTTCGAAATGCCGGACGTGCCGCAGGGCGCACGCCTGTTCGAGCTCAAGGTCGAAGGCCTCGAGGCCCGCTTCTTTGGCGGCGTCGCGCACGACGGCGACACCACGTCCTCCTCGGGGGCGCCCTCGAGCGGTAGTGACGGCCACAAGGAGGCGCGAGAGGACCGGAGCCACACGTCCGGGACGAGCGGCAGCGGAGGCGGCGACATGCAAACGGCGGTGGGCGAGGGCATGATGTTCAAGGAGGACACCTTCCTCACATCAGCAAACCTGTGCCGGTGGATCATCGACTTCCACGAGATCGCACTCGGCAAGCAGGTGGGCCTCGGGTCCTACGGCGTGGTCTACCGCGGCAAGTGGAAGGGCGTCGACGTGGCCGTGAAGCGGTTCATCAAGCAGAAGCTCGACGAGCGGCGCATGCTCGAGTTCCGCGCCGAGATGGCCTTCCTCTCCGAGCTGCACCACCCCAACATCGTGCTCTTCATCGGGGCGTGCGTGAAGAAGCCCAACCTGTGCATCGTGACCGAGTTCATGAAGCAGGGCTCGCTCAAGGACATCCTCGCCAACAACACGATCAAGCTGGCCTGGAAGCAGAAGCTGCGCATGCTGCGGTCGGCCGCGCTCGGGATCAACTACCTCCACTCGCTCCATCCCGTCATCGTGCACCGGGACCTGAAGCCGTCGAACCTGCTCGTGGACGAGAACTGGAACGTGAAGGTGGCCGACTTTGGCTTTGCGCGGATCAAGGAGGAGAACGCGACCATGACGCGCTGCGGCACGCCCTGCTGGACGGCGCCGGAGATCATTCGCGGCGAGAAGTACGACGAGCGCGCGGACGTGTTCTCGTTCAGCATCATCATGTGGCAGGCGCTGACGAGGCGCGAACCTTACGCCGGGCGCAACTTCATGGGCGTGTCTTTGGACGTGCTCGAGGGCAAGCGGCCCCAGATCCCGGGCGACTGCGTGCCCGAGTACCGTAAGATGATGAAGAAGTGCTGGCACGCATCGCCCGAGAAGAGGCCCACGATGGAGGCCGTGGTGGCCTTCTTCGACGCCCAGGTGGGCGACGACGATGGCACCACCACCCTGGCGGCTGGTGTGTAATATATTCTCTTGTTTGTACACAAATACATTACTGCAAATACATGACGAGGAAAACTCTCACGTGTTGAGCATGACTTCAAAGGTAATCTTTGGGTGCTCGTAGCTTTGCCGCATCAGCTGATGTGCGCAGGTTACGCAGGTGAGTCCACCAGTAGTAATGAATGACATGTTGCTTGTTTCATTACACAAGACTGAAGATGGAGCACATGCCACGATGATTCAGCTTCCTGTCACGGCCAGAGATCTTGAAGGCGAGGATGACGAAGAGGCTGGGTCCGGGTCTTTCTTCCAGTGGATGGAGCGGAATTGCTTGGAAAGCTCCATCTTCTTCTCGAGCACCTCGAAGATGAGCTTGCGGCACACCTCCTTGTACTCCTCGCCTCTTTCTTCTTCTTCTTCCTTCTCCTCTTGATCCTCTTGCTTTGTTTTCTTCTCCTCAGTCTTCCGGTCTTGTGCTGCCGTGTCCTCGCCAACGACCTCGCCTTCTCCTCCTTCCTGGGCCTTTTCCTTGCCCTTGGCCTCGTCGGCGCCTTCCTCTTCCTTCTGCCCATGCGCCACCGCCTCCATGCGCCGCCTCTTGTTGGCAGCACTCCCATCGACCTCCATGCCCGCCGCCTCCTCGGCCTCAGTCTCGGCCTTGGTCTCGACCTCCATTCCTTCGCCTTCGGCTGCTGCGTCCAGCTTCTGCTTCTTCTCGTCGTCATCATCGCCGCCGTCGTTGTTGTTGCGACGCAGCAGCCGCTCGCGTTGACGTCGCCCGAGGTCCTCGAGGATAAACTTGAGGCAGGCCTTCTTGACCTCACGGAACTCAAACTGCTCGGCGATCTCCCACAGGGTCACGAAGGCGTCCTGGTTGCGGTGGATGTTGAGGGCGAGATACTTCTGCACGGCCAGCTGGAGCGCCGGCAGCAGAAACTGATCGGCCACCAGAAGCAGCTTGACCGCGAGCTGCAGCGACAGCGCTGCCTCTGTGTTGGTCGCAGCCGAGGCCGGGGCGGCAGTCGTAGCCGCTGCTGAGGTGCCGTCGTCGTTGTCGGCCACACCAAGGCGGTGGGTGTAGAGGAACTTGAGCAGGAGGAGGAACACGTCGGGCTCGACGTCGATGATCTCGATCTCGCCCAGGTCGGACTCGCGCCACTGCGACGTGAACATGATGTTGAAGTAGTCTGCGCGCGACGACAGCACGGCCTTGTTCGCCCTGTTGTCACAGCCATGTACCATGTGGGCCCGTGAGCGTGAACAGCGGCAGCCAGCTCGACGCGCGCGTGCGTGCGTGCGTGCGTGCGTGCGTGCGTGCGTGCGTGCGATGTGGACGCGCGTACCGGATCTTCTGGCCTTGAACGACGAACAACACGTCCCACGCGTGTTCGCCAGCCGACGAGGATGATGACGATGAAGAGGACGAGCTGGCGACGTCATCGCCAACGACAATCAGCGCCTCGTCGAGCGGCTCGCCCGGGACCACGGGCTCCTCGATCGTAAATTGCACGTCTGTGTGCGTGCTCCGGCCACGTCAGCATGTAATCAAAACAATAATTCAAATAGAAATAAAGAGGAAAAATCATAATTTCGAAAATAAATGAATAAAAATAAAATAAAAATAAAAATAGTGGAGGCACTTGCCGCAGTCCTTGA
>NAVB01002088.1:0-10784 GCA_002179805.1 Acanthamoeba lenticulata | reverse complement strand
TTAATATAATTAATAATAAAAATGATAAACTGCAGTGCTCTACTGCTATGCCTTCGAGCAGGACACCCTTTCGCCCTCCTACCGCAACTTCCTCAATGGTACTTTATTTTCCCCTTATTTCTCTCTAGCAAGAAGAACCACTCCCACATGTTGTTCTCACTGTGTCCGGATTCGGCGGATTGGCGATCGCAAGTCCACGGCGGGAAGGACGCGCGTGTGCGCGGCTTGATCAAGCACACCCACTTCGGCTTGCCCCTCAAGCTCGACGAGCTCAAGTCCTTTGCCAGAGAGCGTAAATTCTCGTGGGAGGCCGCGCGCCAGGTACCCCTCCTCCCCGGTTGCCGAGCGTATCTTCCCGCTAACCGTGGATCTCGCTGGCGTACAACAGGATCTGTTCAACTTCAACATCTGCTCGGTTCTCCACCCGCACGAGTCCTGCGTCGAGCACTTCTTCTCGTTCGCGTGGGCTGGCTTTAAGCGGGCGCTGCCGCTCTACGCGCCGCTCCACATCGTGACCACCCTGGTGGTCCTGCTGGCCAAGCTCACCTCCAAGGTCAAGGAGAGCGTCAAGCGGGCCGGCAGCTTCTCCAACCTCAGCCGCAGCTTCAGCATCGACGACTTCATCGAAGCGCAGGACGTCCAGCCCTCGCCCCCGAGCGAGCACCACCAGGCGGGTTCCGATTCTGCCGTCGCCCCGCCCCCGCGGAGCCGGGAGCCGCTCCAGGTCGTGCTGGACAAGGTGCACACCTTCGTCCGGCGCATGCTCAGGGTCTTCACCAAGCGGCGCATTCTGCGCGTGGCGTCCTTCACACTGTCGCTCGTGCGGAGGGTCGTCTTCAACATCGTCCGTTCCTCCGTCTTCCTTGGCGTCTACTGCTCTTGTACACCACCGCTCGCTTTGTTTTTTGTTTTGTTTTGTTTTTTGTTTTTAATTTTAGCAAATATCGAGAACTAACTCCAGTCCCTTGCTGGGATGCTCGGTACCCTCTACAGCCGCTTGGCTGGCCGCTTGCTTTGCGCACAACATGACCAACGTCAAGGGGCCCTTCTGGGTCCGGTTCCACTTGACCTTCGCCGGTCTGGCTTGCCTTCTGGAGGTCCGTGTGCCTCCTCTCGCGCGCAGTGTTGCTCTTCTTCTTCTTCTTGTTGTTTCTCATGAGATCGAGTTGATTGCAGGCCAAGTCGAGGCGCATCGAGTTGGCCATGTACTGCGTGCCTCAAGCCCTCAACTCGGCGGTCAACGAGGCCATCAAGTACGTCGCTTGAGATGAATCGACGATACATGGTTTTGCTGTCTGACACCATTGGCCCAGGTACAAGAAGCTTCCGTCGTGGTTGATGAAGATCAAGCACCTCGACGTGCTGTTCTTCTGCCTGGCGTCGGCTATCACCGTCTTCTGCTACAAGAACGAACCCAAGAGCATCCGTCCCAGCTTCTATTTCCTCATGAAGTGGCTTTGGGCTTAATGCCGCCCATCGACGCTGTGTTCGCAAGCGTTGTAAACAAATTTATTTGATTATTGTTCAGTTTTATTTAATTGTTTGTTGTATTTTTTTTTTACATCAATCAGAACACCAATCAGACGTCGTTCTGGTTGAGCTGCGTCAACACTTCCTTCAGGTCGTCGATCAAGTCTTCTCGCCCGCCGTCCTCCTGGAGGGCGGTCTCGACGGCGTCGATGTGTCCGGAGAGGTACCGCTGGATGGTGCCCAGCCCGCTTCGTCGCACCTTCGGGGGCACTTCCGTCTCCGCTGCTCGGCCTCGGTCGACGCCCTCGAGGATCTTGGCGTAGAAGCGCTCCAGGCTGGCCTTGTTGGTCACGATGAAGCTGTTCAGCTGCTCCATGTACTGCTCCTTGTTCCCCGGCAGAGTGTCATTCGCCAGATTCTGCAAGACCTTGGCCACCAAGATCAGCTGCCGCTGCGCCACCGGGTGCGGGACGCCCTCGAGCAGACCAAAAATCTGAGGGAAGAAGACGATTGATCACCGTCAGATAAAGCCAGCCAATTGCGGCGCAGCTGCGACTGTGCGGCTGTGTACCTGCGGGGCCATCAAGGCGGGGCAAAGCATGCGCAGGAACAGGAAGGCGCCCATGCTGCGGAACTGGGCCTGGCTGTCAAACTTGGCGCCCACCTCCTCGTCGATGTGCCGCATGAGCCGTTTGATCTGGAGGGGGATGATCTTCTCGCTCTGGACGATGCACTTGAAGAGCTTCTGCGCGACGAGCCAGAGCTCGAGGCTGTTGATGGTCGTGTCCGACGCGTCGTCGATGCGATTGGGGTCGACTTCCATCGACGTCGTGCTCAGGAGGTCCATGCTCAGCCCGCTGTGGTCCGACAGCTCGGCCTTGTCCAGCTTGTACCGCGACTTCTTGCTGGCCAACTGGCTGCTTTCGTCTGACGTCACGCGAATATTCGACGGCGCGCATGAGCTGTTCTGAAGACGCCCGCGGCACATCGATTGGAGGGAGACCAACGCACCGGCTTCGGCGCCAAAGGTCTCGATGGCGTTGTCGTTGAGCGAATGGACCGACGCGACGAGGGTGAACCACAGGTACTGGAGGCCGATCATTCGCACGTAGAAACTGAACATGCGAACCGCCAGGCTGTTGGCGCGAAACAGGGTGTTGACGTCGCTTGCGGTCTGCACCTCCCTGCTGATGCGCTGCTCCAGGATCTGCTCGCCCCGGCCATGGGCCTCGAACACGCACATGACCGCGCGCGAGATCTTGTCCGCGTCGGTCGCGGCCATGTTGCGGGCCATCGCGTGCACGAGGCGCCCGTCCTCGGCCAGCAGCAGCCGCTCCAGCTCGTCGAGTGCCTGCACAAGCCCCGAGTGTTGAGCTGAGCCGTTCATTCAATTGAACGATGGCAGGAAGGAGCGGGGCCGGACCTCCTGCTGCCCCTTGCTGACGGCAGCCGCCTCCTTGGCCCGGCCGTAGGCAAGTACGCCGTAATTGGGCTGCTTCAGCTTCTTTTGCCGTCGGCGGCCGTTGTATCGGCGGACTACGACGAGGAGAACCAACAACAGCGCGAGAAGCAGGAGGAGGGCGGCGCCGGCGACACCGCCCACCACGCCGCCCACGATGGCACCTGTGTCCGACCCACCGCCGCCACCGCTGCCGCCGCCTCTGTTGCCCGACAGCCCGGACGTGAGTCACAGTGCCCTTTGAACTTGCGACAAAGCTTGAAGGAGGAGGGAGAGGAAGGCGCACCCGGCCGGCGTCGGGGTGGGCTCAGGCGCCACCAGGTTGATGGTGAAGGCGGTCGAGGTGGTGAAGTTGCCGCTGTTGGTGATGAGGCAGCGGATCACCATGCCCGCGTACTCTTCCGTCCCGTTGATGTAGAGCGTGTTCGACGTCGCCCCGCCGATGTTGTTCCACTCCTGTGTGCGCGGTGTTTGTTGTGGACATTTGTGTTCACTGTCCTGCTTGACTCGCCAACAAGTTGAATAGTGGTTCGTCAGGCGCAAGCTGAGGCTCGTGCGAACCTCTATGAAGCTGCCATTGTTGGCCCGTCGGACCTCGCGGTGCTCCGGCGACCAGCCGTCCACGTAGAGCGAGCTGAGGTCCCCGCGCTGGACGAGCGTCACGTTGTCGCCGGTCGAGTTGGAGACCAGGGTGAGGCGCTGCCACTGGTAGGTGGGACGCGGCTCGCCCGTGGCCAACACGACCACCGAAAAGTCGACGGCGCCGATGGGCACGTCGAGGTTGGACCCCTCGGGCTGCGACAGGATGCGCGGCGCGCTGGCTGTGATCAACACGCTGACGCTGGTAGCTGACGAGAGCTCACCGTCGGTCACGCATAGCCGCAGCTGCAACATTCCAGTGTCAGCCGTGCGCAGAGACGAGCATGAAGGGGGCGGACCTCGAACGAGCCCAGGTTGTTGAGCATGAGGATCGGCGTGCGCGCCGTCGCGTTGAGGATCTCGGCGATCTCGCACGCGCTGCTGAGGATGGTCCACGAGTACCACAGCTGCGTGCCGGGCGCGCCGGAATAGGCCAGCCGGTCATCGGTGCCGGAGGCGTTGAGCCGCAGATCGGTCAACGCGGGGATGTTCCAGCTGCCTCCGGTCCCCTGCGCGGCTGCGTCGGTGACCACCATGCGTCGATTAGCCGACGAGTACTGAGGTGAAATCCGATCAGGCATGAGGCCGGTCGCGTACTGATCTGGGCTGTGGGTTGGTCGTTGGCAGCGGCTCCCGAGTAGAGCAGGCCAAGTTCGTTGGCGGAGAGGCTGTGGTCAAAGAACTTGAGCTCGTCCAACTGACCCCGGAGACTCTCCGGCGTAAGCCCGACGTTCAGCGGCAGCCCGCTGTTGGTCGTGATTTGACGCGCCGAGGCTGTGGCCGTGCGCGCACATGCGGGTCAGTGTCTGTCGACATTCGAGCCGGAGGTCGACAAAGCGACAAGCAGAGGATGCACGCACCTCGGCCACAGGCCAGCGTCGATCCGTTGAGGGCCACGCACAGATGCGACGAATTGTAGACGCAAGCCACGTGCGTCCAGTCTGTCGACGTGCTCGGATAGACGAAGGGGGAATCAATGGTCGTCTGCAGAGAAGACGAGAACACGATCTTGCACGACAGCTGCCAGCCAAGGAGCGCGTTTGAACGGGGATGTGAAGGTGGTGGTCGTCATCAGCTTGATGGTGATAATCATCCACATAATAAGAACAAGGTCCACCAGCCAGACAAGCGTAGGTACCGCGAAGAGGGGAGTCGACGTGGAGGCGGTGGAGTTGGACAGCTGGAAGCGCAAGGTGTTGGCTCTCTGGATGATCACCCGAGGCGTATAGGTATTGGACGTCAACTTGATCCACGCGGCGACCGAGAACTGGGACGAGTCCGACAGCGGGAACAGGTTCAACGAGTTGATTTCTGCCCCGCCACGCCCCCGCGTGAGAGGCCAGGCTTTAGGGGCTCGTCACACACAACGTACGGGCGTAGTCCGTTGGGTTCACCAACGAGAGGCTCCCGCCGAACTTTCCGTTGCCTGCTGCGATGGCCGTCGCCGTCGTCATGGTCTTGACCACTGACCGCGTGGGAGGTGAAGGTGGTGGCCATGACGTAGAGATGAGCAACCAGTAAAGGCATGTGCACTACGAAAGAAACAAGAGAGCAGGATACCAGGCACGCTGTTGAGGCAGTAGCCGGAGAGACCCCCATAGTCGGCTGGAGGTGAAGAGACGAGAACCTCAACAAAGCAATCAAGAGAACTTCTGATTTTTGGAGGGGGTTTGAAATAAGGAGGTACCATCAAAAGGATAGTAGGCCACCAGTTCGCTGTGCGCAACATTGAGTACAAGGCTCAGCACCACGAACACGGCAAGGCCCACGAGGGCTCGGGCCATTGCTGTGGTGTTCGTGTTCGTCTCGTTGCTGGAGTTCAAGCTCACACATCCACTCATAGTTGTTTAATTTCATAACTTTTAACTCCGTTCATGAAGGAGTCGACAAGTGGCTGGAGATGGTTGACCGGCAACTCAAACGCTCTCCCCCCAAAAAGACAGGCAAAGGAGAAGCTCTACTAAGCTACAAAAACCAGATTGCGGTTTGCGTGATTACCCACGTTTGGTTGTTACCTGTTGGCTCTCAAAGGATGCTGTCGAGAAGCACCACTTCTTCTTGGCAACGCATACGGTTTCCTTCGCACACAGCTCTTAAGACATCGCGGAGGACGCTTTAGTCTTCTTTATTCCTTCAGCAACCTGGTGTTCACTATGTACAGTACCTTCGTTCTTCATTCTCTCTTCGCTTTCGTTCTTTTCTTCTTCCTACATGCCGCCCAAGGAGCCGTAACAACGACCAAGCTGCAGGGCTACCCTGATCTGCCCTCCCCAACCGCCAACTATAAATCTGTAAACGCAGGCTCTCTGGTCATCGCAATGGACAATAACCAGAATAATCCCACTACGGGAGTCTTCAACGTCCGGGCCTACGGCTTGGCCGTGCATCTGCTGTATCAACAAGTTCCTCTCTACTGGGTGATCCGCTCAGGCAAGACCAAGGACGCAGTGGACTTTTCAGCTGCCGCGCACAAGGTACGTTGCCCACACCTCTACGGTTTAGGATGATTCTAATTCGCCGATGCTACGTGGTCCAGTCTACACAATCAAGCCTCAGCTCCAGCACTACGTCGTTTTCAGGTGGACCATTCGTCGTGCCGGCCTCCTATGCTTCAGCGGCATCGAGCGTGATGGCAAACTTCGCCGATGTGGTGGTGTATGTGCTCGACGAGCCTGCGACGGTAGATGTGCGTCATACTCTCCTCATGCAACCGAAAGCGCTCATTTCGAACATGTCCACATATGCTTCTTCGCTGGGCAACGTTCTGTCTGCTGCCGGTACGAGCAATTTGGGCTGCTTTCATGAGATAGTTCTTCTGATGAGGCCCAACACACCAGGCTTGGTGGAGGGCGTCCACTTTGCTACGGTAAACCAGACAGCTGCTTCTTCTGTAGTCTCCTCCCTTGGCTCGCAGAGCTGCTACACCATGTTCGCCGAGGTAAGATGAAAGAGCCCTTGTCAGGTTTGGCATGACATGTGGCCCTGAGCTAACACCAGTGCAACAGCCACACTACGTTTTTGATTCGACTGCGCCTCCATACATGACTTCGGTAAGGACCTTCGTCAACAGCGGTGGCAACTTCTTTTCTCAGTGCGCAGGTAAGCTTCCTCCGCTCTGTTTGCCGGCTGATGCATACAAGCATGCTCAAACCTTCTTCTCCGTACAGCCGTATCGAGCTACGAGAATTATGGCGCAGGATTCATGACCAATTACGGCATCTCCTCCTCCGTCTCGACGTCCAACGAGCAGATGGTGTTTCCGTATCCGGACCTGCCCTTCTCGCAGTTCGTGGGCTCGATCGAAGGAGCCAATGCTGGCATCTTGACCGAGTTCTCCCTGGACACGCCCCTGCTCTTCTTGGGCAACGTCTTGCTTTCTGAGATGAGGTATTTGCACTCTCGATGCGTAGCTTCCAAGTTGCCTGTTTAGCTCATGGCACTGAGTGCGCGCGGGAACAGTTGGTGGCAGCCCAATGCTTACCCGCACGTCTACAATAATCCGACGCTCATTGGCTCGGTCCTGGGTGGCCGGCTTTATGTCGCTAGCGCGGCCAAGGAGACCGACGACCTCGTCGGCGGCATGATCTTTTACTTGGGCGCCCATGAGTACACGTCGGCTTCGCAGCTGATGGCCAACGGCCGGCGCATGTTCCTCAACGCCTTCCTGACGCCCGCCACCCGACCGTCGAGCTGCGGATTCGACTTCTGCCCATCGGGCGAGTCCTGCTCTGCCGGCGCTTGCCAATGGTGCACCTGCGTGAACAACCAAAGGGTGGTGACCAACGCGTCTTGCTGTACCAACGGCGTGCCTCAGGTCTGCCCCTCCACCTCGCCTTCGACGACGCCATCCGTTTCGCCGACCATCTCTGTGACTCCTTCGCGTTCCCCCACGCCAAGCGTGACTCCGTCGCTCTCTCCTAGCCCGTCACCGACCGTCTCTGGCACCACGTCGCCGTCAAACACTCCCTCCCTATCACCAACTGCGTCGCCAACCGTCTCGCCTACTCCAACCACCTCGGCAACGCCCTCCCTTTCGGCCACGCCCAGTGTAACGCCTTCACTTTCACCAAGCTTTACGCCAACAGCATCTCCAACGGTGTCGTTCACGCCCTCGCCAACCATCTCCACATCGCCGTCACCTTCAGTCACGTCCAGCGCGACTCCCTCGCTGAGTCCATCGCCGGATTCATCCATTTCCCCGTCGCTTAGCCCGTCCACGACCCCGACTGAGTCACCATCAGGCTCCCCTTCCCCCTTGTCTCCATCGCTTACTCCAAGCCCGACTGTGAGTCCCTCGCCTTCTTCATCATCTTTTCCCTCGTCAACTGCTTCTCCAACGCCGAGCCCGTCGAGCACTCCATCCAGCTCGCCATCGAGTACATCATCTAGCACACCATCAAACTCACCACCAAGCACGCCGTCCAGCTCGCCATCCAGTACACCGTCTAGCACACCATCAACCGCGCCGTCGAACTCGCCGTCCAACTCGCCGTCGAGCGCGCCGTCCAGCTCTTCCTCGAGCACGCCATCCAGCTCGCCGTCAAACACACCGTCGAGCACACCGTCCAACTCGCCGTCACCGTCGAGCACGCCGTCCAGCTCTCCCTCGACCATGCTGTCCAGCTCGCCGTCCAACACACCGTCGAGCTCATCAAGCTCACTCTCGAGCACGCCGTCCAACTCGCTCTCGAGCACGCAATCCAGCTCGCCTTCCAGCTCACCATCAAGTACACCATCTGACTCGCCGTCGACCACACCGTCGAGCTCATCATCTCCTTCGAGCATGTCGACTCGTTCACCCACGGTCACCTCGTCAAGCTCGCCGTCGCCCTCATGCACCCGATCACCATCGCCGAGCCCGTCGCTTTCACCGACACCATCGGTCACAGCTTCAGAGGCAGTGAGCCCCTCCAGCACGATCTCACCGTCTGCATCGAGTAGTCCCTCTACAACACGGGCACCATCTTTTTCGTCTACTCCTTCGCTTTCCTCTTCTCCGTCCATTACCCCACTCCCAAGCGCAACTCCATCGCCCACCTGGAGCGCCACGCCGTCACCGACGCACACTTCCACCCCAACTCCATCGGCAACCACGTCGGTGACACCTTCTCAAGCACCAGAATCCATGTCAAACTCCCCCTCGGCTTCACCAACACCATCAGCAACTGAGGCCATCGAGTCTTCCTATGCCCTACCCATAGGCCTGAGCCTTGGCCTGGGAGCGGGCTTGTTTGGTCTCGCCGGAGCTTTGGCCTGCTGCCTCGGGCTGGCCTTGCTCGCCTGGCGCCGCCGAGGCACACAGGATGAGGTCACAAGCAACTTCTCGCCCTTCTTCGTCGAGCGACGCGTGGTTGGACTTTCGCAAACTCTAGCAACGGTGAGCGAACAATCGACCCCAAAGGATCCAGACATCATGCTGTAACGCAAAGGGAATCTGTTTGAGCCAATCAAATTCAATACGCCAATAATTAACCTGTCTGCCGACAAGAGCGGTGGCTGAGGACGAGACAAGTTGGGTGGGGCGCTAAAGTTGGGTTTACCGCGCGGAGACCGGCCCAAGCTCAATCGAAAGCACAACTTGCCAGCCCTGCGCTGCCGCCGGGTCGTCAAACCATGGAGGAAACGGCCAGGCCCGCCATGGCGCACGAGTTGAAAACGGAGATGAAGTCCGAGGTCCATCGACGAAGGATGTTGGAGGGCAAGAGCCTTTCCCTCGTCTTCGTGAACGGCTTTTTCGGGGCCGGCAAGACCACCATTATCAAGCAAGCGCTTGGAGACGCTCGCAATCAAAGCGTGCGCGCGCTGGTCCTCATCAACTCGCCCCACCAACGTAACGGCTTCCTCCCCCCTCCACCCTTTTTCGTTTTAATTATTTTTGGTAATATTTTTGTATTAGCGTGACGGGGCTGGACCGTGCTCTGTGCGACTCACACTCTACCTGTTGGTTTGGCTTTATTCTCTATGCTTAGAGAGCGCCGACGTGGACACGTACGTGCTGCGAAGTGATTGCGCGGCGAGGGGACAGTCCAACGTCACGGTGCGGCCTCCTGTTTGCCGCAGCACTCACGTCAACCAATGTCGGTCCGACTGAAGGAATGAAAATTGCTGTATGCCTCTCCTTGTGGGACTTGTGCAGGTTCGGCCGTTCGTCACCACCGCGGCCCTCTCCGACCCGCGCGGATTCGCGGAGCTGGCCAAGGTGCGTGTTCAGTCCCCTTTTTGCAGACGCTCCTGCGCGTGCGTTCACCAAAGTTCACATTACATTGTGCATATATGCATGCAGGAGGTGCATGAGATCGCCAACGGCGCGCTCTACGACTATCTGATCGTCGAGACCGCTGGTGAGACGAATCCGATTGCTCTGGCTCAGGCCTTTGAATCGTCGCAGCCGACAGCCGGTGGCAAAAAGCTGTCGGATCTTGCGCGGGTATGTTGGGGCTCATCATCATCGTCCTCATCATGATCAGTTTACCGCAGGCTCACCACTGGCCACGCTCCCTTCTTCTTCGGACAGTTGGACGCATTGATCACGGTTGTGTCTTGTTCCGGGTTCTTTGACGGATTCGACTCGACCGTTCCCGCCCTCCGGTACCGTCTCCATTCTCCAAAGGCTCGTAGACCTAGTCTCTCGCCTTCTCTCATATCGCGGGTTTGGTGCCCGCCTGCGCAGGGATATCTACCGACAGCAGCTTTCGTTCGCGGATCTCATCGTCCTTACCAAGTCCGACTGCGCCAATCCGGAAAGCATCGACGGTACTGATGGCGCCCTGGCGGTGGATGCTCGTGGGACCACGATCAGGCCAATAACACAGATAGCAACCATACAGAGATCGAAAAGGCGATCAAGGAGACCAACTCAAGTGCACGACTTCTGCCGGCCAAGCAGGGCCAACTGGCAGAGTCGCACAATATTTTGTTCACGGGCCTCTACTCGGTGAAGAAGGCCGCCAAACACACCGCGTGGGAGACGCCCCGCAGGGTTCACCAGCCCGGTGTGTGCTCTGCCCACTTTTTTTTTCATTGTTCTTTACAATTCTAATTCTTTTATTTTGTATTGTGGGCTCGAGCCAGTGTGCGTGCATGCGTGGAGCTTCCTCAGTCAGACGCCCTTCCATGCCGCCCGCTTGCGAAAGATATTGTACAGCAGCGCCTCAGAGTTGGTATCCAACACGCGCATCAAGGTACCGTGCCACTCCCCCCCCCCCATTCCTGCTCT
>NAVB01002085.1:0-10942 GCA_002179805.1 Acanthamoeba lenticulata | reverse complement strand
GCGTTGGGCTTCCAGATCTCCTCGATTTCGGCCTTCTCCTCTGGCGTAAGGGCGACGAGTCGTGCCGCGTAGTTCTGGTCAAAGTGATGCACGCTGGAGGTGCCCGGGATCGGGATCACGTCAAGGCCCTGTGCGTGAAGCCAAGCGAGGGCCAGCTGAGCCGGTGTGATGCCCTTGCGGTCGGCCAGAGCCTTGACCGCGTCGACCAGGCGAAGGTTCTCCTCAAAGCTGCCTTCGGAGAACCGGGGCGTGTGCAAACGCATATCCGAAGGGTCAAGCTTCGAGTCCGTCCTGCTGCGGATGTCGCCCGTGAGGAAGCCTCTGCCGAGCGGAGAGTAAGCGACGATCTTGATGCCCAGCTCGCGACAGGTGGGCACAATCTCAGGCTCAAGGTCTCGAGACCAAAGACTGTTTGTGTTGGTGGATTTGTTGCTGGTGAGACTCGATTTAAACGCGTTGGGCGCGATTGGTGGGCAGACACAAACCTCCATTCCTGCTCAATGCAGTAGATCGGGTGGACCGCGTGCGCCCTGCGAATGATCTGTGGATTCGCCTCTGACAGCGCAATGTGGCGGGCCTTGCCCTCCTTCACGATGGCCTGCATCGCGGCCACGCTTTCCTCGATGGGCACATCAGTTGGCACGCGGCACAGCACGATGATGTCTATGTAGTCAGTTCCCAACTGCTCCAGTGCAAAGTCCACGTCCTTGCGGAGGCCCTCCGGGTCTCCGCGCATGATCCAAGAAGTTCCCGTCTTCTCCACGGGACACCTGCACCATGCCACAGGTCAGTCTCGTGTGTCTCGCTTGATGATCCAAGAGGAGGCCTTCACGTACCTGGTGTCCAGGCCAATCTTGACCATGAGCTGGATCTTGGAGCGGTCGACTCCCTCCAGGCAGTGCTTCAGCAGCCTCAGGTTAGCGCCGTAGCCGACCTCGTTGAGTTCGCCGTAGAAGGTGGCCGAGTTGAAGAGCGTGACCCCGCTCTTCACGGCGTGGTGGATGACCTGTTTGGCCTTTTCTGGGTCGGTGTTCTTGGCGCTGGTGTAGAAGGCGCTCATGCCCATGCACCCGAATCCCTGTTGGGGCACCACCGAAGTCGCTTGGCTGTTCATTCTGTTCGTTTGCTTTGTGAAAGGAAAGAACCAGCCACTGCGCTTTTGAGGTTGTCGAGCCCAAATGCGATTGGCGCGTAATCAAAAAGATACCGCGATTGGGGCAGAGATATAAGATATCGCGATTGGCGCAGAAAAGAAGGATTGATGGACTCATGATTGGCGCACTGTTTTATGCTCTTGGTGAAGAGAACATCACCGGCGGGGAAAGGGGCCGTGTTCGAGCTGGACGAGGGTGATGGCGTCCACAACGTAGCCCGAGGCGGAGAGAAGATGCTCCCACGTGATGTGCGTCCGGTTGTGCACCACCATCCTGTCGTAGCCGGTCACGCCAGGGAACCACCAGCGGAAGGCCGACCAGGGCCCTGATGATCGTGGCGCAGCGTTAGCGTCAAGGATTCAAGTTGCTTCGAGTTTGTAGACCAAGTGAAGCACGCACCTCGAGCCCCAATGGTCGGGTCGAAGCAGAAGCCGCCCTCGAGGGGACAACCACCGCTTCCAGAGATCACTTGAAAGGGCGCCCTGGGGCTGTTGTAGTGGCGGGCCAGCACTTGCCCCTTCACCACGGGCCACAGCCGCTCGTACGAGTGCTGGTGTGCGCTAATGAACACATCCACCTGGAATGGGCGCATGCCTCTCGTGTGAGCTCGTGTTCATGTCGTGAGCTGGTCCAGTTTGGTGCTTCCACGTACGCCATAGGTCAGAAAGACATCCTCGAGCTCGGCTTGCACAAGCGGAGCGAAATCTCTGCAGAACTCGCCGGTGTTGGAGCAATACATCGGATGGTGCGCGTAGACGATGATCCAAGGTCTCTGCGCCCTGAACGGCAAGGTTGTGGTGAACTGGTCAAGTGAAGTGTAGCGGAGAAAGGTGGACGAACCGATTGAGTTGCGCCTTTTCCAAATCGGCCAGAAGCCATTGACGTTGCTGCGCCACAACGTCGTGCTTCTCGTTGTCGATGTGGTCCGTCGTGATAGCCACGAAGTGAACAAGGCCCACGTCCCAGCTATACCACATGTTGCCGTTTTCTTTGGCCACGCCTGGCATGCGGCTGGAGAGAGACAAGACGTTCGTGAGACTCGGTCAATCGAGGACGGCATGAGGGAGGCGAGCGTGCAATCGGTTGATGTAGTGTTCGTAGAGATCGTAGTGACCACGTTCGTGGTTGCCTACGCTTGCCATGTAGGGGATGCGGGCACTGAGTGGCTCGAGAAGTTGGAAGTACAAATCTCCTTCCTGGTCGGTATCGTGAGCATTAGCCAAACATCTCGAGCTGGCGGTTGCCAACGTACCAGGCCTTCATCATCAAAGAGATGATAAGCGATGTCGCCCGTGTGGATCAATGCCACAGGTTCATCAGGCGTACTCACCTGTGGTCGGCGGAGGGAGGTGAGACCAAGAGGGTGCAGGCACACATCTGGCGGGGTGTGGACCTCGTCAAGGAAGATGCGGGAGATGGTGCCAGCACCACCAACCAGCCCGAGATCACCAAAGACCACAAACTTCATCGGTTCGTCACTCCTTGGGACAACGAAGGAGTGCTCTGCCGAGCGGTGATTGTCAAGCTTGGCAATGTAGTAATAAGTTGCTCCTGGCTCAAGACCCTGCAATAAACAGCCGGTTAGCCCGAGGACCAGGGCACGGATTTGCAGATAGAATACCTGGAGCTCCGCAGAGTGGATCCACTGAAAGCCTAACCTGTTGTGCCCCGTGAAGTGGTTCGTGCTCGCCTCGACCTCGTGCGTGTAAACCTCGCTCTCCAGGCCATAGGCCACTGACGCCAGCCCGTTAACAGGGGTGGCAAAGGTAACAATGCGCTCGTCCTCGTGGGCTCTACAACGGACAGAAGTGAGATTGTTGCTAGAGGGCTCAAGTGGAACGCAGAGGCAGTTGTACCCAAAAGACAAGCGGAGTTGCTGTGGGTAGGTCTCCTTCCTTGTCCAGCCAGAAGTGAAGAAGTCAAAGGTCCCAAGAGGATCGATGAAGTAGAGGGTCGGGGTAGCAAGCATCGTCACAAGAAACAGGGAGTAGATCGCAACCAGAGAATGTCTCTTCTTGGTGAGTTGCATTGGCCACAACCATCGCGTCATGGCCCTTGAGGCGAGCTCTGGGCCACAACAATCGGGCAAGTGTGCAGCAGTTAAGTCCAGAGCCGAACGGAGAGCCCTAGGCCCAACAGCTTGATGTCGCTCTCACAGTCCTTTTTTAGGCAACAACTCATCCTAACTCATCGAGCGCAACTGTGACGCAGCTTCAAAAAATGGAACAGGTGCATAAATGGAGATCTATCTGTGAGATGCCGACGGGACCAAAAGAAAGCTCCCCGGGCAGGGTTCGAACCTGCGACCTCACGGTTAACAGCCGTGCGCTCTACCAACTAAGCTACCGAGGACCCCTGTGCGAAGCAGAAATCCATCTACCGGCAACTACGCTCAGCGATGGATCCCGCGTGCCAAGCTAAGTCTAGGAACGGCCTCTGAACTCACTTGGGTACAAGCCAACCACACCAAAAAAAGTACGTCCTTAAAAGAAGTATGGAGGTGACGGGTATCGATCCCGCTGCCTCTCCGATGCGAACGGAGCACATGTGCGCTACACCCCCAGCCTTACCTTAAACGAGAAATGTAAACTACACGCCCAGCCTATACGTACGTTTATTGAAGCCTTAAACAAACTACGACTAGGCCAAAACACAAGGTAGCGCCGAACAAGCAGGCATTTTTAAAAAACAAAAGTTCGCAACATCACCTTGATGAAGCTGCTGGCGGCTGAGTACTTGATGACTACATTTAATGTCCATACAGAGGTCCTCGGTAGCTTAGTTGGTAGAGCGCACGGCTGTTAACCGTGAGGTCGCAGGTTCGAACCCTGCCCGGGGAGCTTTCTTTTGTACTGTACTGGGAAACATTTACGCTTTCAAGTCTTTCCCTCTTTGGCATTTTGTCCTTTTTCTGCTCTGTGGCGGACAGGGAGGCGTAACAGGTGAGGCAGCACATCATCTGAAGGCTGTCTTTTATACCGTAATGGAAGATGAAACGTTGAGTGTGCGCTTCCGTTTATCTCGTCCAAGATCTTGATTGTTGGAAAACCTTCTTATCAAAATTGTACAGAAAGGTACAGTTACAGAGAAAGGGCTTGTACTTGGGTCTCCCGGCGATGCAAGCAACCACGCGATATACCGCCTTGTTTTGGTGGGAGTAGGCGGTGTGGGCAAGTAAGTCCCTCAGGATCCCAATCTATTTGCACTTGCCTTACCACTTCTCCCTCTCGAGGTCGTGCATCACGATTCAGTACACAAGTCGTAAGTTCATCAAGGAATACGACCCAACCCTTGAGGACAGCTACCGGTAAGCATCATCTTTTCATCTTGTGGCTTTTATCTGGCGCACTGTAACTCACATCGTCTGTTCAGAAAGCAAATAACGTTTCAGGACGAGGAGTGTATTTTAGACATCTTTGACACGGCTGGGCAGGAGGACTTCTCGGTACGCAGTCTATCCTGCCTTTCATTGCTGCCTTTTTCCACCTTTGGGTGCACCAGCCCATCACTGTCACTCGCTGATCACGCAATGTGAGTGGTTTCGCGAGCAGGCCGTTCGGGATCAGTACATGAGGACGGGGCACGGTTTTGTGATTGTTTATTCGGTCACGCTACGCAGCAGCTTCGACGAGGTGCCCAATTTCAGGGATCAGATATTGCGCGCCAAGGACAGTGACGACATCCCGATCGTGCTCGTGGGCAACAAGATTGACTTGGAGCAGGACAGGAAGGTGTCCACCGAGGAGGGGCAAAAGCTTGCACAGGAATTGGGTACACTACCCGCCAGCCAGCCAGCTCCCTCGGCGCTCAGTTTCACCACGACCGACCCTCACGTTCCGTCGTGGCCTTCTCAGGCTGTAAGTTCTTGGAGTCCTCTGCAAAGGATAACATCAACGTGTCCGAATGCTTCACAACTCTGGTCGCCGACATCAAGGGATTCAGGATGAAGTACAACAACACTCCGCCAAGCAACATCCTTTCAAGGCCGGGCAAGGTAAAAAGAAGCAAATGCACCCTCTACTAGGGCCAGAGCAAGCGACCATTGTAGAGGAGCGCGATGAGAGAAGAGCGAGAGGAGCTGCCCGAGATATACGGAAGCTGGGCAAGGACAGCCCAGAAGTCTGTGGAAGGGAGCGAGCACTGAAGTGTAAACAGTTAGGTTTAGTGCTGGCAGAACAAACAACAGAGAAGTCAGCTTGCAAGATAGAGTCTAATTGGGCTGAGCAACAAGCTGGCCTCTGGGAGCACGCTGTCTGCGACACTGCCTAAACATCTCTGCCAATACCCCGCGACTTGAGGCCTCACGTGCTAGCGGGCGGAGGAAGGGGGCCGGAGCCCAACAGCGGGTCAACCGCGCGGGTCCTTCTGGGCCTGAAAACCCCGAACTTGCCTCCCGTTTGGTGCGGTCCACTCCGTTTTTTTCTTTCTCTCGTGCCCTCCTCAGTGTCGCAGCGTACAGGCGCCCGAAGAGCTCTCTCCCTGTCGTGACCTACGCGTCTCGCTGTTCTCTCATCTTCTATTCGTTCATCGATCTAATTTGACGGTTTCGTCCGATTTGGATCCTTGTCGAACGCTCGATTGCGCACCTGCAAGGTAAATCCGCACGCCTCGCCGCGCTCCGATGTTTGATGCGCTCTATTTGCAAAGATAACCAGATTTTCGCAAATGGTCGTGTCAATTTGAGGGGCAATAACGTTACATTCGTGATCCTTATTTGCGGAGTTCGTTTAAAGGCTGGAGACTAACTGCACTATGTCGCGCTGTGCAGTTTCTCTTCTCTAGAACAAGATGACGATCACGACGACGCAGACACTGAACCAGAAGGCACCCAAGGGCGGAAAGACACGCGCTCCGATCCTGCCGAAGAGCAATGCACCCTTTACATTGGGTCAGGTCAAGGCTGCCATTCCGGCTCATCTCTTCCAGCACAGCCTGCTGGTGCGCCTCGCTTGTGACATCATTATTATTATTATTGCTTTTTACCTTATTTGTTTTTAAGTATTTTAATTATTTTAATTATTTTACCAGTAGTGCTAGTCACTTTTGTAAGTTCATTTGGACTGCTCCACACTCGTAGTTGTTAGTTTGCCTCGGTTCACTCTAATGGGGTGATTGAATGCATTGATGCACGCATGTACAACAGAAATCTTTCTCCTATCTGGGTGTGGACCTCTTGGAGGCCGTCATTGCTGTTGCCCTCATTCTCTACGTCGATGGCATCACCCGGGAGCAGACAGTACTCAACTGGGCCTGCTGGTTTGTGTACTGGATGTATCAAGGTGCGAACTTTTTCACCCTGGCTATCGATTAATCTTGGCTGACTTGAAATACAACGAACGACGTCAGGCCTGACCTGGACCGGCATCTGGGTCCTCGCGCATGAGTGCGGCCACGGCGCCTTTGCGGCGCAGGAGTGGATCAACGACACTGTGGGCTTCATCTTCCACACGATGCTCTACGTGCCCTACTTCTCGTGGAAGTTCTCGCACGCCAAGCACCACCACTACACGAACCACATGACAAAGGACGAGCCCTTCGTGCCCCACACCATCACTCCCGAGAACCGCGCCAAGGTCGACAGCGGCGAGTTGCCTCACCCCAACCAGCCCGCGCTGCTGGCCCTCTACGAGAGGGTGCTCATCCCCTTGGTCATGCTCTTCCTCGGCTGGCCGCTCTACCTGTCTATCAACGCCTCGGGCCCGCCCAAGAAGGAGCTCGTGTCCCACTACGACCCCACCGCCAGCATCTTCAACAAGAAGGACCAGTGGAAGATCGTTCTCTCAGGTACAACGTTTTTCATCCTTTGCACCACCAGCTTTACTTCTACTTCTGACATGTTGGGAGCAGACATTGGCCTGGTGGCGTGGACGCTGGCGCTGTACAAGTTGGGCGAGACCTTCGGATTCGGCCTCTTGGCGATGCTCTACGTGCCGCCCGTGCTGGTGACCAACTCCTACCTGGTGGCCATCACCTTCCTGCAGCACACGGACGATCGCCTGCCCCACTACGACGAGACCGAGTGGACGTGGCTGCGCGGTGCGCTGTGCACGGTGGACCGCTCGCTCGGCTGGTTCGGCGACTACAAGACGCACCACATCGTCGACACCCACGTGACCCACCACATCTTCTCCTACTTGCCCTTCTACAACGCCGAAGCTGCCACGGAGGCCATCAAGCCCGTGCTCAAGGAGTACCACTGCGAGGAGAAGCGCGGCTTCCTCCATTTCTGGTACCTCTTCTTCAAGACTGCGGCCCACAACAACGTGGTCGACAACGAGACCAACGCGAGCCCCGGCATCTTCTACTTCTTCCGAGAAGAGATCAAGCACAGCAAGGTCCACTAGTCGACAGTGATCGAGTTTTGGCGCCAAGCCCGTTCAATATAATTTATATTAACAAAAATACGCGCGATGACGTGGTCTGGCGTGGCGTTGCGTCATTGGTGAAAGTCGCTGGAAACATCCTCTCTCTTTCGGGGCCCGTTAGGCAGGACTGGTACCGCACGACGCTGGCGTTCATGCTGGTGGGCAACCAGCTGTTTGTGTCCCTCCGCGGGGCCTGGCCGGCCTAAGCTGGGCTTACCACAACAAGCTCACAGATATCTCCTCACAAGAAACAGACGAGCCACGTGACACACAGAACGCAGAAAAACGTGCGCTTCGATTGAACACGCAAAAAGATAAGTTTAACAACGCAAACAGAGCTAGGAATCATGCAACGCGCTGAGGCGCTTACGATTTCATCGCTGCCACTGGAGCTTTTGGCCGCCATCTTTGGCCAACTCTTACCGAGTGAGGAAGCAGATGGAAATGGGGGAGGTGACAACAATGCATCGGAAGCCCAAGAGGAGGATACGGACACAGAAGATGACGTTGAAGAAGACGAAGAAGATGAGGAGAGCAGAGCACAGATGAACAGGCACCAGAGCAAGATGTCGCGCGTCGAGCAAGGCCAGACCAACAGAGTGAAACCGCTAGCAAACGTACTGGCGGCCTCGGTCGTCTGCAGCGCTTGGCGCGAGGTCATCATCAAGGAAAACACGCTCTGGAGACGTGTACGTACAAAGCTTCTTGCATCGTCAATTCATCGCGACGGCCTTCTGATCGCAAGATTGCATCTTTTTAGTTGACGCTTGCACGATGGCGCGTGTGGGAAGACTCATCTTGGCCCGCTCGGCGAGGCATCGACTGGCGCGGTCTTCACCTCGAGCGCGTGCGACGCGACAAGGAGGTTCGTCTTCTTCGCCAATGGGGCTCTGTTTCTGCTTCTTAGCCTTACGCTCGATTGAACAGGTGATACGGTTGCTCAGTCTCCTGGCGCGCACCAGCACTCACCACGCGGCCATGGACCGCCTCCAGACGCTTGGTGCGTCGTTGTCTTCCTCCTCGTCCTCGTTCTCTACGCATCTCGCATCATGCTGACGTCAGCACACCAACGCCTTTCTCTACTCACAAGGGATGGACGTGTGGGAGAAGCTTCTGGCGCTGGTCGCACGCTGGCGACAGCGGCCGCTGCGGTATCTGGGCCGCCTCCACAACGCCACTATCTGCATGCAGGCCCTCACCGAGCTACGCATCAAGAAGGAGTGGCAGCGCATCCTGGCCGCCCTGAGCTCAGGGCGCCGTCACGGCAACAACGACGGCGAAGTGGCGATTGAGGAGGGCGCCATTCTGATCGCGTCGTGGGAACACACGCGCGACCTCCACGTGCGCCGTCGCGTGATGCTCGAGCTCGACCGCATCGCCGATCTCGTCCGCCAGCGCCTCCAGCAGCAACAGCAGCAACAAGCCACAGACACGGTTGACAGCGGCGACGGCGGCGATGGTGAGCGGCAAGACGACCCGGAGCGCGTGCTGGAGGCGGTCAATGCCACGCTCTACCGCCAGCTCAGGTTCGGCGGCAACGTCAACGACTACATGAACCCCAACAACAGCTTTATCGACCGCGTGCTGGCCACCAAGAAGGGCATCCCCATCAGTACGCCACCGCTCGCCGTCACTTTTACGTAAACGATGATGGTGCTGACGAAGACGATGATGACAACGAGCGCAGCGCTGGCCGTCGTGTACGCGGCCGTGTGTCGGCGACTGGGCGTGCACATCGACATGATCGGCATGCCGGGCCACTTCCTGGTCAAGCACACCAACCCGTCCAGTGACGTCGAGACGTTCATCGACGCCTTCTCTGAGGGCCGCCGCCTCTCCGTCAATGTACGTTGAACAATTTATTTTATTTTATTTTATTTTAAATTATCTGTTATTAATTTATTTTGCAGGATTGTCGCGAAATGCTGGAGATGATGGGGATGACGTTCTTCTCGCCGGAGATGCTGCGGCCGGTGGACCACCGGGCCGTCTACGAGCGCATGCTGGCCAACCTCCTGGGCGTCTACCAGCGCCTCCGCCAGACCGGTACCGCTTATCCGCCATCGACTCCGCACTTCCCTAACCTTTTGCTGCTGCTCACGCGATGTCAACGAACAGACAAGCTGCTCGGGGTGGCCAAGCAGCTGCTCATCCTGCGCGGCGAGAACTCGATCGAGGACCTGCTCACCTGCGGCCGCCTCCACATGCTCCTCGACCAGTTTATCGAGGCCCGTCCGCTCATCCAGCGAGTACGCGTCATCCTCCTTCCCCCGCTCGCCCGACGAAACGGCCACTGCCGCAAGTGCTCACGCGCGGCCGGCGTCATCGCGTTGTATCGCACCGCAGGTGCTGAGCACGAGCACCGACGCTGAGGAGCTCGAGCAGGCGCGGATGCTGATGACGGCGCTCGAGGCCCAGACGGCGGCCCAGGACGCCGCGCCGCCCAAGCGCCGTCTGCCGCCGGACGTGCTGCCCTATCGAGTGGGCCAAGTCATCCGTCACGTGCGCCACGCCTATCGCGGCGTCATCTATGGCTGGGACCCCGTCTGCTCCGCCACCCCCACGTACGACCTTTTCACCCTCGTCCTCTTCATCATCATCATTGTCACCATCATCGTTGTGGTGGTTAACGCTGAGGGGGACGACAGGTGGATCCAGGAGATGCGGGTGGACGATCTGCCCAAGGGCCGGCACCAGCCCTTCTACTCGGTACTGGTCGACGTGCGCGACAAGCCCGGCAACTGGACCACCTATGGTACGCGTGCCCGCCCGCACACGCGCGCCGCGCACACACGCACACGCGCGGCGACGCACACACGCACGTGTGCGTGTACTCACACTCGAGCGCGGTGTCAATGCAGTGGCGCAAGAAAACATCGAGCTGCCAGGACGCCCAGAGCCCGTGGAGCATGCCCAAGTGGGCGCCTTCTTCACGCGCTTCGACGAGCGGGTGCGGCGCTTCGTGCCCAACCCGGAGCTTTGCGCGCGGTACCCCGAGGATCCTGTCCCGAGCGACTTCAGCGACGATGATGAAGAGGACGACGAGGCGGAGGCAGAGGAAGTCGTTGGACGGCCTACCGAGAGCGACAGCATGCTCCTCTCCTCCTCGCCGTCACTGGGCGGCGCAGAGTTCAGGCGCTGAACCGGTTGGCCACATTGCTTTTGTTTTATTTTTGTTAATTTTATAATTATGTACAAAACCATAAATATAAAACCGTTTAACAGAAAATTAATATTAACAATTAAAAGGCAGCCGAATCGTACTCTTCCGCAATGGGTAGTCCAGAAGGGAGCGTACGCTTTCTCTTCTGCGAGAAGTGAGGAAGAGAGAAGCGAGAGAGTGCCACAGGATGGAGAAAGACACAAAGAAGAAGGGGAAGAAGGAGAAGAAGGCCAGCAAGACCACCAAGAAGCAGGCCGCTG
>NAVB01002084.1:0-11822 GCA_002179805.1 Acanthamoeba lenticulata | reverse complement strand
TCATTCTTCTGTTTCAAAAAATCTATGAAAATCAATAAATACATAAATAAAAACTAACAAAAAATACGAAACAGAAAATCAATTCTTTATTAGCTCGACGGCGGGGACGCCGGTGGAGAACGACGTGGCGGCCCTGATCTTCGAGCGGATCAGGAAGGCCGTCATGAGCGGCCAAGTGTTCCGGGTGGTGGTCCTGCTCCCGGTGCACCCGGACGGCACCTACGCCACGTCGGCCAGCGTGCGCAACATCATGCGGTGGAACTACCACACCATCACGCGCGGCGGGAGCTCCCTCCTCGAGCGCTTTGCCCGCGAGTTCCCCGACAAGAACGCCAGCGACTACATCGCCTTCTGCGCCCTTCGCACCTAGTACGTCCTTTTTTCCCTTCATTTTTCACATTCTCTGCGTTTTTACAATTTACATTTTATAATTTTTATTTATTGTTGGAGTATTATTAACAATAAACAAAAACAGCGATTTCCTGGACCGCGGGACGGCGGTGACAGAGCAGATCTACATCCATTCGAAGCTTCTGATCGTCGACGACCGCCTCATCATCTGCGGCTCGGCCAACATCAACGACCGCTCCCTCCTCGGCAAGCGGCACGCGCGCCCTCCCTCCGTGCGCGTGTGCGCACAACCAGCAGCCGCTCACGCGCGTGTGCGTGTGCGTGTGCGTGTGCAGGGACTCGGAGATCTGCGTGATGATCAACGACACCGACTATGTGGACTCGCGCATGAACGGCCTGTACGAGCCCCCCACCCGTCCTGCTTTTTTATTAATTATATAATAACACTGACGATGGTTATTAAAAAAAATAAACAGGCCGTACAAAAAGTGTCGGGTGGCCTTCGATCTGCGCCGTGCCCTTTGGCGTGAGGTCCGCTCCTCTTCCGCTGCTGTTTTCTTTTCTTGAATTCAAAGTGGCTAATTTTTTTTTTTCTAAAATGGACTCTTAAATAGCATTTGGGGCTGTACGACCACGAGATGGACAGCATCGAGGATCCCGTTTGCGACGCCACCTTCAAGTACGCAAGATCGTTCCCTCCCCGTTCCCTTTTCCTTTGGGGATCCTTCGTCACGAGCCCACTCACGCCACGTCGCATCGCCACACGGCAGGGGCGTGTGGTGCGCGCGCATGGACACCAACGACAAGATCTATGGCCAGGTGCCGCGACATCCTCGCTCCTCCACGACACACGCTTTCAATTTTGATATTTTTTGATGTTCATTTATGTTTTGGAATGCAGGTCTTCCCGGTGGTGGCGCACGACTCGATTCCGTGCCTCCTGTTCCTGAAGGACTGGAGCGCCAACATCAACGAGCAAGAGTGCCACATCAAGAAGTCGCACCTCATGAGCATCCGGGGCCACCTCACCCGCTTCCCGCTGGCCTTCCTCCAGCACGAGGACCTCGGTAACCCTCTTCTCTTTGTTTTTTGATTTTGTTTTTTGATTTTGTTTCTTTTTTGCAATTTTAAACAATCATTTAATTCCTAAAATAACAAACAAAAATTACCAGCACCGAATCGGGCCGACTTGAAGAACATCGACCTGCTCTTCACCGACGAGGACGTGTTCACGTAACAAGAACAAAAAGTGGAAGCTGGGGAGATCAGTAGTAGTGGAACTTGACGCGGAGCATATACTTGAGGTTGATCTGGCCCGTGTTGTACACGATGAACTGTTTTCCCAACAAATACAATTGTTTATCAATTCTTAAAAACAAATGTAACAAAAAACAAACAACAAATGAATAAATAAAAATAAATAAAAAAAACAAGCAAGACTGTACCTCGTTGTAGAGGAGGGAGGTCTGGTTGATGCCCGTGTTGGCCGGCGTGCCGAGGGGCACCTGCACGCCGTCGGCCGTAATGACGGTCTGGCGCGGGTCGGGCGCGGTCTTGCCGCAGCCCTTGGTGCTGTGGAAGCCCGGCGGGGCCTGGTCCATGTACTGCGCCTCGGTCAGCTCGTAGCTCTCGCCCAGGGCCACCTCGGCCAGCAGCATGAGGCCCGTCGTCTTCTCCCGGTTCGGGTAGCAATAGTTGGCCGATTTACTGCACATGTCCGCAAAATACACGCCTTTGCCAAACTTTTGCCCAAAAGCAGATGAGATCACATCAGCAAAATAATATTTCCATCGAAAGAAAATAAAAGACATTTAAAAAAAAAATAAAAAATAGACAAACATGTGTTTTTAGAAGGTACCATGTAACCAGTGACGGGGGCCTCGGGCGGGGCGATGCGGAGGCCCTGGGAGAGGATGCCAGCAAAGTTGGTGAGGCGCGAGCCGTGCCACAGGAGCACGCGGTTGTGGAGGCCCGAGAACGGGATGTAGTGGTCAAACTCGCCCTCACGCTCGATGCGGAACAGGTCCACCAGCTCCAGCCAATAGGCCGTGTGCGTCGGGCAGTGTGTTTGTGTCACGTAGCGCGAGATCATGTCCCAATCCGACTATCACCAAGCCAGGATTGGTTAGATTTAGTTAAAATTCAAACAAAAAAAAACAAAAAAACAAAACAAAACAAAAAAAAGAGACAAATGATAAATTGGCGACGTACGTCGTCGGTGTCGACGGGGACCATGTGGGTCTTGAGCTTTCGGTAGTTCTGCTCGATGGGGTCGAGCGCGGGGCCGTCGCCGTCGCCCGTCTTGAGGAGCGACGCGGCGATCTCCATGTCGAGCAGCGCCTCCAGCATGTCGGTCTTCTCGCGCAGCTGCTCTTCCGTCGAAATCAGCGGCGGCGCTCGCATGCCAAAGTCGTGCGGAATGATCCTACGTTAACAAAATTAACAGGAAAGTATTAAAATATCTTTTTAAGGTAAATATTAAATTAAATTAAATAAAATAATAATGTACGTGTAGAAGCGGTTGGCGCATTCGGTGAGGCGCGTCCTGACGGCCGCGTTGGACGTGTCGCCCTTCTTGAGCAGCCCTTGGATCTCCGTCAGCACCTCGTACTGCACCGCACACACGAACACACGCGTGTGTAAGTGAGATCAACGCACACGCGCACACACGCGCGCGTGGGCTAGGAAAAAGAGCGTACGCCTTGCTGGATGTTGCGCTTGGAGAGCTTGCCGAGAGGCATCTTGCGGATGTCGATCTCGAGCTCGAGGAGCGTGTCCTGCATGGCCTTGATGTCGAAGATGAGCTCCACGAGCTCCTGGATCCGCTTGTCCAGCTTGCTCTTGTTCCGCCGCAGCTCCTGCGCCTTTTGCTTCACCAGCGCCCCGTCGAGCGCGTCCTCCTCCTCGCCCGAGTAATCGATCTCGATCGGGTAGAACCTACGTGTGTGTGTGTGTGGTGTGAGCGTGTGTGTCATGCGCGTGTGTCGTGCGCTCGTGTCGTGTCGTGCGGGACGTACTTGCCGGGCTTCTTGACAAACTGGTCGCGCTTTGACCACGCGTTCTCTGTCTTTTCCTGTCGTTTCCAGCGCACGTGCATCAGCCCAGCGCGCGTCGAGCCGCACATAACACACACACACGACACACACGGCGCACGACACGAGCGTGCAAAGAAAAACACGAACCTCGTAGACTTTGATAAAGGAGGCCTTGGCGGCGTCGAATGACGTAAAGTAGTCCTTCTTGTCGCCTCCGATGGTGGTCCCCACCCGACCCCACTTCCGGTACACGTACCACTGCGTGTGTGTGCGTGTGCGCGCTCAGAAACCACTCGTGTGTGCGCGTGTGTGCGTGCGTGTGCGTGTGCGGGACACGCACGGCCTTCTTGGAGTCGAGTTCGATCAGCTGCAGCGCGTAGTACGAGTTCAGGCCCGACGTAATATCTGATCATCCCCCACCGCGTGAGTCGCTCGCGCGCGTGTGTCGTGTCGTGCAGCCGCGCGCGTGTCGTGTCGTGTCGTGTCGTGTCGTGTCGTGTCGTGTCGTGTCGTGTCGTGTCGTGTCGTACCGGCGAGGTTGAGCATGACATTGTAGAGGGTGCCCGAACTGGACTGGTAGATGTGCCCCTGGTCGTCGAGGCCCGAGTCCGGGTGCACGGCCGACTTGCCCTTGACCTTGAACTTTTTCTTTCCGTCGGCGCTCTCCGTCTTGGCCTTCTTCTTGGCCTCTTCATCGTCGTCATCTTCGTCCTCGTCCTCGTCATCGCGCTTTCGCTTCTTCTCGACGGCCTGCGGGAGCTCGAGCACGGGCAGCTCCACCTTCTCGCGCTCCACGGGCTTGCGCTGCAGGACCGCCCAGCCTCGGTTGTTCAACTCCAGCCAGTCCAGGCCGTGTAGCGCCAAATGGGGGGCGTACGGGCTTAAACTTCCAGTTTTTGAGGAACATGGAGGCGTCCTTGAGGCCCGAAGGGATCTTCCACGTCCCTCGCTTCACGTCGCTGTCGGTTCCCGTGAAGAGGCACTTGCTCCAGGCTGGCGTGTAGCGCGAGTCAATAAATAATAAAATAAAAATAAAAATCCGTAGAAAGCGCGGAATGCATAAAATGTACGGACCTGTTTGGCCTGTGCACTTGTACTCGACGCCACGCACGCAGACGAGCTGGCCGTCGTTGCAAGACGGGCAAGGCGGGAGCGCGCCAAAGAGCATGCCCTCGGCGCACCGGTCGAGCAGCTTGGCCTCGCCGCCCTTGGACTCTTGTCCGTTGTGGTCAAGCATGTACTTGAGCTGGTTCAGGTCGAGCGCCGCCCGCAGCTTGTCCTTGATGGCCCACAGGGCCTCGTTCTCGTCCCTACATTGTGGTTGTGTCAACAGCTCGTCGACATAAATGACATAAAGAATAAATAAAAATACATAATATCAAACAGAAAAATGTAAACAATGATAATGTAGCATGAAGAGGACGAACCGCAAGGCATCCTCCTTCTGGGTGTCGAGTTTGGGCTTCTTGGCCTGCTTGGTTTGTGGCTGGTCCTTTTCGATCTGCTTGCGCAGCTTCTCTTGGTCTTCCCATCGGATCTTGCTCACACCCGACACGTAGCCAATGTCGGCCACACGGTAGTTGGAGAAGAAGCAGTCGTAATGGTGCCACTCTGGGATCTTGCCGTCACTGCCCACGCCACGCCACGTCAGCAGCCCACCATCGTGCCACGTCAGCACGGCCTCGATGCCACGTCAGCCGAAGAAAGTCGGAGGAATTCGTACAATTTCTGGGACTGGACCATGCGGGCGACGCGAAGGTCGTTCATGTCGATCTTGTTGCGGCATACGCGGCAGCCGCTGCGCCCGCTGGCCGCATACTCGACGCGCGCCTCGCCCACCAGCTCTCGTCCATCACCACCACCATCATCACCTCCATCATCTTCATCTTCCTCCTCTTCCTCCTCCTCGTCCTCGTCGTCAGAGGCCGCGGCCTTGAAGGGCGTGAAGGCGGAGAAAGAAGAGGAGGATGATGAGGAAGAAGAGGACGGAGTCGAGGATGAGGCGAGCGGCGGGGCGATGGTGGCCAGCTGCATCTTCCACTGGGAGGCGGCCGAGAGGGCGGGAATCGTCACCGGCGCCGCCACCCCAAACGACGGCCCGGCCGCGGCCGCAGCAAACAACGATGATGATGATGAAGTGGCCGACATCGCCACAGGCGACGGCTTCAGCAAAGCTACAGAAGAAGAAGAAGACGACGTTGGCTTGGAAGAGGCCGTCGTCGCTGATGGCAAGGAGGGCAACGTCGAGAGGGCCGAGCCAAACGGGCCCGAGGCGGCGAGCGACGAGAGGAGCGTGGCCGCCGACGAGGTCGCCGTGGAAGAAGCAGCGGGTGGCGGGAGGACGGTGGCCGCGGGAGGGCCCTCGCGCTTGACCATACGGCGCTTGGACTCGTCGTCAAAGCGGCGCTGGAGCAGGTTGGGCAGGTCGATGAACCTCTCGTTATCCTACATACGAGCATGACACAGCGAACGATGTTGAGAACGAGCACCAGGTCGTGTAGAGGTAAAAATAATATCAATTATTTTATTATTTAAAAACAAATTAAAATTGTCGAAGTTGTAGAAAGCGAGTAGAGGGGATGAAGAAGGGGTGAGTACCACGCGCACGCGGCGTTTGCCTTTGGCGAAACCTGCTTCGATCTCGTCGGCCTTGGCGCGGTCGTACTCGACCCAGGAGCCATCGTCCTGCTGCCAGTACCACCGCACTGGGCAAAGCACGACGTTGTCAACTCTTGTGTTTTTTGCCCTGGTGGCGAGCACACGGCACAAGAGGCAGGAACCTGTGGCGTCTGTGGCGTCGTCATCGTCTTCTTCTTCGTCTTCCGAGGAGGATGACACAGGGGCGACAGAAGGCTTCTCACGCTTGACCTCGCGGCGCTTGGACTCATCGTCAAAGCGGCGCTGGAGCAAGTGGGTTGCGTCGATGAACCGCTCGTCGTCCACCTTGATCCGCACTTGACCCTTCTTGTACTCGGCCTCAATCCTACACGCACCATCATACACGCCATGTCGTATGAACGTCATTTCTTCATGTAGAAGCGAAGCACCGGGCGACGTCATGAAGGAAAGACCAAGTAGAAACGTACTTGAGGGCGACAGCAGGGTCGTACTCTACCCAACCATTGTCTGACTTCCACCACCACTGCACAGCAGAAGTGCTGGTGGCCTTCTTCTTGGCAGTCACTGCAGTTGAGGGGGTAGGGGTCGAGGTCGCCGCCTTTGGGACGGTGGATGTAGCCGGGTTTGTTGGTTGGGGGGCGGGTATCGATTGTGGAGTTGGAGTAGGTGCGGCAGGGACGGCGGCATGCGTTGCAGCTGGCGTAGGCTGCGCCGCGTCTGGTGGTGGCCTTCGTTTGGGCGGCATTTGCTCTCTCAATGGCCAATCAATCGAACCAAACACAATTTTATTCTCTATTAACATATTTTCAATTCTTGTCGCGCATTCCAAGAAATGAAGAAAAAGAAAAAAAATCAGACCCAATCGCCAGTCGTCAGGGGAGTTCCGAGCCGGAAGTAGCGGCTCTTGGTACAGTCGTCGGGTTCACTAGTTCACGACATAGCGACGTCAATCACCTTCTTCTTCATCATCCCCATAGAAAGCGACCGGGGACAAAGGTGGATATCGTGGGCCGCGACACTCCCCCACAGGTCGCACCTCGGGGAGCAGCTGCCGTCGCCGCGGAGAGGCGTCGCGGCAGCGGCGGCGATGGCAGCGATGGCGAGGAAGCTCACGGCCGACGAGCCGACAGCGACGGCGACGGCGACGGCGGTAATGGAAAAGTCCAAACGCAGCGAATCCTCGCGCAAGATGCGCAAAGCCAGCAGCGCGCTGCAGGCCGTTGGTGGTTGCGGCGGCGGCTCGGCGCGGGCCGCGACGACGAGCCCGACGGCGAGCCTGAGCCCGCTGCTGGCCCGCAAGAAGGCCAAGAAGGCCCTCGGCCGACGGACTGGCGGATCGGGAGCTTCCTGGCCGGGGATGACTCGAGGGCAGTCTCTGCGCCAGCACCAACAGAAGTCGCCGCTGCGGCGTCCCCTTAACCTCATCCCACATCGCACATCATAACTAAAGATAAAAGAAAAGAAAAAAAATCAAAAATCAAAAATATAATCTCGTTATTATTTCTGTTGGTTCAGGTGGCCAAAAAAGGAGAGAAGCCAGTCGTTGCTCAAGTAGGCTGCAGTCCGCGTTACACCAGTGCTAGATATGCATAGGTGGGAAGCAGCCAACAGTTAGAGAAGAACCACACAAGTGCTGGAGGACCAGGAACGGGCAGTTGAGGCTAAAGATAAACCAGATGGCGCTCCACCTCTGCTATGTTCTCTTCCTCATCATCTCTGCTGTGTCCGCCCAACAGCTGTGCATCATCCTGGTGTCCGTGGAGTGTGGTTACGGCACGACCGGCACAGCGCCACCTCTGGTACTGTGCTGATTTTGGCTTTTCGGGTGAGCTGGGACTCAGGTCGGTTGGTGTCCGTCCAGACAACTGCGCAGCGCGTCAGGCAGGACCTACAGCTACTCTACAACAACACAGCGGCCTTTGGACCAACCTACAACTGGAACAACAACTTCACCTTCTCCCAAAACACAACCGTCTCCTTCTCCTACGTCATCTACGACGATGCTTATACTGCAGACAAACAAACGCAGATCGTTGTGATCAACCAGAATCAGGTGCAGACCGTCTGCCCGGCCACAGGGCCCGAAGTTGAGGCCAACGTCCTCACCTCCTTTTCTTGTGTGACCCCTTCACCCACGAGAACGCCTTCCACGACGCCCTCGCGCTCCTTTTCGCCCACCGTGTCGCCTTCAATCTCCACCACTCCGAGCGCGCCCGGCACCCCCAGCATGAGCCCCACGTTGTCTTCGACCAGCACGCCCACTCCATCGTCCACCGGCAGCATCACGCCCAGCATGTCCTCCACCCCGTCCTTCACCCCGACACAAACCGCGATGCCCTCAAGCACCCCCAGCGCGTCGCCGTCTCCCTCCCTACCCTCAGGTACACCCTCAGTCTCCCAAACACCGAGCTTCAGCCCCTCGATCTCGCCCACGCCGAGCAACACTCCGTCAAATAGCCCCTCGTCCTCCATACCTCCCAGTCCGTCGAGGTCGCCGAGCCTGACGCCGACGCACTCAACGTCCCCCAGCCACTCCCCGTCGCGGGTCATCGCTCCTTCGCCATCGGTGTCACCCACCTTGTCGCCTTCCAGCTCGCGCAAGCCGAGTGTGAGCCCCTCGACGTCCGTGTCCTCCACGGTGGCGCCCTCTTTGACGCGAACGCCTTCGACGACGGCGCTGGTGAACAACACCTGCCTGTACCAGTTCCGCGCCCTCTTCCTCCAATCTACGCCGTTTGCCTCTCTCGGGTCGGCCGCTGCGCTGCGCGACGCGCTGAACAGGGAGTGGAGCTCGGGCTACCTCGCGCCAGGAGCCAACATCACCATCTTTGTCTCAACCTACGCCACCAACGCCACAGCCGTCAGCTTTGACTACAGCATCTACTTCACCCCGGCGTCGGAGAGGACCAAAGTGGGCGCGAGCATCTTTGTCGTCTCGCTCAAAGCGCTTCTCAGCATCACGCAGTCTGACCCAACCACCTCGCAAGTGAACCTGCGCACGCGGTTCTCAGGCCTGACCTGCTACGTGCCGCCCACAGCCTCGCCCACGAGGTCCATCACGCCCACGATCTCGCTCACGCCCTCGAGGACGCCGTCTCGATCACCAACTCGTTCAGCGTCGCCTTCACACGTCAATGGCACGATCTTCATCAGCTCCGGCGGCTCAGACATGGGTGTCCTCGCCGCTGGCGTGGCGATCCCAGTCAGCATCGCTGCGCTGGCCGCGCTGGGTATTGTGGCCGGTCTGCTGCTCTACAAGTTCAAGAAAAGTCGTCCGCCTTCGGCCGACCCCAACCAGATCGCGATGGCGACGTGGTCCACGGCGGAGCAGTCTCCAATCTACACCGACATCACGCAGAAGCACACCAACAAGCTGTACCAGCCCAACCCGAGCAACGCGAGGTTCAAAGCCAACCAAGCGGACTGGCATACCGCCTGAGATTGAGAGAGAGAGAATGCACCAATGAGGCACGGTAAAGTAAATACTAAAGGCTGTTGTTGTTTTAATGGCCCTACCTCCGACGCGCTCTCGGACGGAGGTTCGAGCAACGAGCCTGCTTGCCAGGCTCGCCCTCCTCGAGCACCTTGCGTACGTCGTGAAGGTTGCCCACTTTCTGCACTACGCCGGGCTCGACGGAAACACAGTCTCGAGTAAGGCATCGAGTATATGGAGAGGTGTAGATGAAAGTACCGAGAAGACGTTCGTGTTGGTCGGTGTCGGGCAGCTTCTTGCGTGGGATGGTGATGAGCCGCTTGTGTAGCGGGTGGGTCTTGTTGTTGACGATCGCTGTGAGGCTCGGACCTTTCTCGGTGAGGTTCTTCCACTCCTTGGGCGCCCGCGGAGTGTCAACCCACGCACAACGTACCGTCACTCAATGCGGAGGAAGCCCACAACGACGTCCATACAACGTGGAGGAAACGCCCTGTAGGTGGGCGCTACCATCGCCGATCCTACACGACCACATCGTGACAACATGTTGTACTTCAGTCTGACCTGGTGGGTGCGTGAGACTTGTAGTGGCTTTGCCTGCGCAGGCCGCCGAGGGCCGGCAAATGTCGTCTGCTTCTTGTGCAGAAGAAACATCACCAAGCAAAACTCGCGAGTAGAGCAAGAAGAGAGAGTCGGATCTTTTCATTACAATCGTACAAGAAATGGGTACTAAAGGTACATACAGGTCAACTAATAAATAAACGGAAAGAAGGGTCTAGAGCTCCTCGTTGTAGTTGGTGAGGTAGATAACCACCTGGAGGCAGATGATGACGAGGTACCAGATGATGAGTAAACCCGAGAAGAGGAGGAGCAGTGGATGTGGGAACCAGGCCTCACGGCGGGTGTTCCAGTAGACACCGAGGTACATGGCGTGCACCATTTCGCCCATCATCATGAGGAAGCAGAAGCTGAAGACGAAGGCGCCAGGGTCGACCGAAGTGAAGAGAATCATGAACATGGTCCAATGAGCGATGATGGTGAGCACGTTGAGCCCGATGTTGAAAATCTCTCGCTCGGCAATCTTCTGAAGATTGAGCAGCGTGTAGTAGACGGCGATCATGCCGAGGAAGACCATCTGCGCGATCTTTTCGCCGAAGAAGAGGAAGGGGCGGTCGAGGTGCTGCTCGTAAATGGAGACCGAGGCGATGCCGACGCCTATGCCGAGACCCTTGCAAAAGATCTCAACCCAGCTGACCGGGCCCAGCTTGTCCACGCGCCACTGCTTGCCCTCAGCAAGGAACGTGTACTCCTGACCGCGAAATGGCACGAAGAGCTTGCTGAATCGCCATGCCTTCTCGAGGAGAGGGCGGAAGGGCTTGCACACCACGCCATCCCATATTTTGCTGCCGCAGCCCCCAAGCTTCTCCTTCACCTTCTTCATCTTGTCTTCTTGCAAGATGAAAGTACCAGAACAGGACAACGCGTTTCGTTTATTTACCGTCGACGGATCTGCACTGGTATTTCAAAAAGGCGCGTATTTATTTTGGCGGGAAGGAGCAAATCGCTGATAAATCGAAGATGGCCGACGCAGCGGAGCAGAAGAAAAATTGGAAGGATGAAGGAAATGCGGCCTTCAAGCTTGGCAAGTGGGGCCTTGCAATCAAGTGTTACACATCCGGTATTCGTGAGGAGCCGGGCAATCATCTCCTCTACAGCAATCGCTGTGCTGCGTGGTTGAAGATGAACAAGGACCACAAAGCCCTCGAGGATGCGGACAAGTGTATCCAACTTCAGCCGCTTTGGGCCAAGGTGACCTTTGCTCTTGCTCCAATTTTGCTTCATTGTCCATGTAGCCGTAGCCACTTCGCTGACTCTCCATGTGCCAGGGCTACTATCGACGCGGCTGCGCACTGCGTGAGCTGCTGCGCGACGAGGAAGCGCTGGCCGCGCTGCGCGAGGCGGCGGAGCTGTCCCCCTCTGACGTCGAGATCCGCTCCAAGCTCGCTGAAGTGCTGCAGCGAGGTGCCGGCCCTTCTTGTTCTTTCATACCATTTTTTATTTTACATTCTCTTTTCGTTCTCTTGCTCATGTCTCTTCGCTCAGTCTCGGAGAAGGAGGGCAGCCGCGTGCGTGACATCGGCAACTCGAGCGAGGACTATGAAAGCTTCCGCTCGACCCTCGTGCGCGCACTTCCTCTCCTTAGCCGTCTGCGCCTTCCTCGCGCTTCTGACCTTGTTGTTGCAGACCGCGCGAGTGGCTGTGCCCTACAGCGAGCAGGCCGTGCGCGAGTTTGTCAAGAAGACGCTGGAGAACGTCAAGACCCGCATCTTTGGCGGCGAGACATTGCGTCCCGTGGGCCACTTCATGCTGGGCTTCAAGGAGGACAA
>NAVB01002083.1:0-10605 GCA_002179805.1 Acanthamoeba lenticulata | reverse complement strand
AAACCACACGTATGAGGCCACACCAAGCAGAAGGGCTGCAGCAATGCTTGCGCCTGCAGTCATACCTTGGCCGTCCTCAAGCAGGAGGAGAATGTGGTCGTCCGAGCAGGCCACCTGCTTGACCGGGGGCGCGCCAGCCACGTCGGCCAGGGGGAACGGCAAGGTCACCAACTCACCGTTCGTGTAGACCATGGCCTGTCCGACGCAAAAAGCTCTTGCGCTTAGCCCAAGAGCCAAGAGGCCAGCAGAAGTAGAGAGGAGAGTGCGTGAAGTAGGTTCATACCACGCCAGACTCGAGCAGGACGGCGGGGACGGTTTGGCCACACGACACCTGCTTGCACTTTAACTTGTCAAGGCGGTGCAGCTCAGGGCTGTTCTCGCCCCATACGAGGCACTCGCCATTCTCTGAGGAAGCAAGATGACGTTGATGAGGTCTCGAGAAAGCAGGCCGCGAGCCGAAATGCCGCTCACAGAGCGCGCCATACCGAGGACGGCCCAGGTCTGGTACAGGCCGGCCGAGACTTGCTTCAGCTGACGCTTGCCATACAGCGTCTCCACCTGGGCATACCTCACAAACATAGGCACTCACGTGAGTGGTTGGTAATAAACGCAACCACCGGTGTCCGGGTGCGTTACCAATCTGGGCCACGGGCGAGCGGAGCTGTGTGATCCTGCAGGACGAATCACGACAGAATTGGAGGACGTAGTGAGAAATCGAATGAGTCAAACGATCCCTAGCACTGGAAACACGTACCGACCGTGTTACCAAACGCAAACACCTGCGATACCTCTAAAAAAAAGAAGAAAACAAAGATTAAACTGCGGCATCTTGGTGAAAAGGAAGGTTGGGCGGTCACGTACCCATGGCGCTCTACCGACGCCAAACGTTGTGGGCTGCTTTGGTGCGCGCAAAAAGCTTGAAAAAAAACCTGTAATTAGAACATATTTTTATAATTGCTTCACGCAAAAACGTTTTGCAAAAAGAAAACATTTCCCTTATGTTTTCACTTATTCGGCGGAATCAAGAGCGTGTTATCGACCACTGGCCAAGCAGCGATCCTGCCCCACGGCCTATTGGGCGGGGCTGCATGACTTGCGTGATATCCTCTTCCCCACAGTCCCACCTAAACCTATCTTCAAGTTAGTGCACCGGACAAGCAGCTTGCGGCAGAGCTCTGCTTGCGGACTTGAAGGACTATAGTTGGCCAAAACAAGCTCGACTCGAGAAGAGAGAGAAACAAGAAAACTTTAGATCGTTAGAAATCCGAAATGCAGCGATCTTTCGCATCGCTGGCCATCGCTGCCATTTTGATGATGGTGGTCGCAGGGGTCTGGGGCGACGTCTACATGCATAACATGCGTGGTTCCAACAATCGCCTTAATGAGGAGAGCGTTAACCGCGCCAATAATAATCGCATGTGCGATACGCAGGTGCCTCCCCCCCCCCCTTTGCTCCTTTGCTTTGCAGTTCAATTGCTAAGCTTCCGTATATTCTGCCAGAACAACGGCAAGGGCGGCTACGCCTGGGGTCCCAAGATGTACTACTACGTTGGTTCGCAGTTGATGGTGGAATGGACCAATCAGCACGGATGCGGTCCTGATAGCAAGCAGCGCAATGTGCACTGCGAGATCGTCCTTCAGTACATGTGTGGCGACGAGGTCCGCGACGGTCTTACCACCGGTACGCCCCCAAACTAATTTTGTTTTCATCAATTTTGCTTGATTGCACCGGCTAAAGGTTCAACAATGAAACACCAGAAACGATCCCGGATGACGCAAACACGTACAACGAGAAGGCGGCGGACACCTTGAACGGCGTCGGCCAGGCCTACAAGTATGGCATGCACGAGAACTACCAGTACTATCAGGACTGCAAGGCCCGTGAGCGCAACAAGGGTCTCTTCCTTGCCGACCGCGGGCTGGGCGGCTCGGCGGCCAAGCACACGCGGCAGAACCCGGGCGGCGGCCGCAGCGGCTTCGAGTGTCCCGAGGAGCGCGACTACTATCCCTACTGGCACCCGACGCCGTGGAAGGACATCGCCGTCCTCACTTCGGACGTCTCGCGTTGCGACTACTACCAGGCCAACACAGAGAACAAGGTCGGTCGCGGCTACTGTTCCATCAACCAGTTCAACAACAAGGGCCAGTGCCAGGCCAACGGCGGCACCTGGCACACGTCGAGCCCGCATGGCGGCGACCTCGCCTGCCTCGAGGCCCCGCTTTCGCGCGACAACCACCTGGGCAACACGCCCAGCGGCTGGGCTTCGTCCTACAACTGGACCATCCCGGACGACCCCAACGAGAACTGCATCCTGCGCATCCGCTACAACATCTCCGTGGGCGACTACGACGGCTGGAACACCTACAGCGACCAGAACGCCAACAAGCAGACGGGCCAACGCAGCCCCATCGAGAACAACCCGACCGTCACGTTTGAGAAGGACACTGTCCCGATCTCCGAGTCCAGGAACCTCACGCTGGCCCTCAACACGGCCCAGACTGGCCGGGTGCGTCGACCCATTTCCCAGATTTCGTGCGCACGCGAACAACTGATTAACTGGTCTCGGGTCGAAAAAACAGACGTTCCAGGACAGGAGCTACACATTCGCGATCAAGAGCCGGCCATCGAGCGTGGGCCCGATGGACAAGATCTTCAACTTGAATGTGCGCGGCAAGCGAGGCAACATTGTGCAGGTCTACCCGGCCGTGGAGTACGACTTCACGCCGACGTCGCTCAACGTGCGGCCCAACGATCACATCCACATCCAGTGGACGGGCAGTATCTACAACCCGAAGAACAACGACGGCGAGGGCACCTACGGCACGGACCAGTCCAACATCGTCCAGGTCAACAACCTCGATGAGAACATGCCGGTGAGCTTTGGCGAAGAGGGCCACTTCTTTGGCGAGGAGGCCCGCCTCGCGCTGGCCCACCTCAACCAGCAGGGCTGCGAGTCGCTCGCCTCGCTCCGCGCGCGCCTGGGCGACGAGAACGCCGTCAACCGCGACCCCAAGAACTGCGCCAAGCTGAACGCGGCCACCCAGTACCAGGACCACGGCCTCCACAAGGTCGGCGCCTCGCAGACCGGTGCCTACATGTTCATCAGCACGAGGAACAACAACTTCAGCAACCGCAGCCAAAAGTTCACGATCATCTCGGTGCCGTTCTTGCCCGTGTGGGCCATCGTCCTCGTGGTGCTCGCCGGCACGGCCTGCCTCGTGTCCATCGGCCTCTCCTGGTTCGCGCTCTGGGTCCGCTACCACCCGGACTCGCGGGCCGCCAACGTGTGGAACCGCCTCTCCGTCAACTGAGCAGTGACCACTTGACCGCCTCTTTCTCTCTTGTATTCTTTTGGGCCACGAAAAGAGGCACCCCTATTTATTCTTTGTTTATTGAAAAATCGATCGCAAATTGTTAGTGAGGGTCCACCGCAACTTCCTCTACCTTCAGCAAGCTGGAAAGATGAGGTACTTTCCCTTGGGCTAATTAGAAACCGGCTAGAAGCAAAATCGTGCCAAGAAACAGAAATGTTCAAAAAACAAAAAAGAATTAAAATAGAGAAAATCCAAAAGAGAGATGGCAGAACATGGCAAGAGGGCAGCACTCGAGGATGAGCACGAAGAACAGATCGATGAACCTGGTGCGTTCGGCCATGATGTTAGGTGCCCGTTTCTGTGTTTTTTAATCGAATTGATTGCGCGTGCAGAGAGCGGGACGAACGTTGGAGGAAGCAAGCGACTAAAGGTCGCCCTCGGGTGGCACAACACGCGGCCGTCTGCTGCCGCCAAACCGGCGCCCACAACCAGCTCAGGGCGCGCCTCCAGCCTCTTTCTCGAGCTCCTGCACGAAAGCCAGCAAGAAGCCTCTGCCACGCGCGCATCCAACGAGCAAGACTCTGAGGCTTCTGCTGCCCCCACCAGCGCAGTCAAGAAGGCGCGGCGGCCGCGCAGTCTCGACGACTACCTTCACGCACAAGAGGTACAACCTTTCTTCTGCCGTCCACTTGTGTTATGACACCAACAATAACCATGTATAATCACGACAGAGGGCCAACAGGGCTGCGGCCAAGAAGCAGAAAACGGACGAGGAGGCGCCAAAGAAGCAGCGCCAGTCCCTCATCTTTGAGCTTGTTGGCAAGCAGCAGAACCAGCAACGACCACATGATGGTGAGACCAGGAAGGAGGAAGAGGAAAGTGTGGAGCACGGTGGTGAGGATGAAGAAGATGATGAAGCTCTTGGTGTCGGCCTTGAGGACGACCAAGAGCATAACGAAGACGAAGAAGAACGAGAGGATGACGTTGAAGCAGACAAGCGCGAGCGTCGAGAACAGGAAATCGCACGCATACTCGCTCAGAGCGACGACACCGAGCACGGCCACGGGCTGCCCTCGCTCGACTTTGAAGAAGACGACCAGCCCGCTGCCAAGCCTGGCCCCCCACGCTCGCGGCCTGGGGCCATGTCCCCGCCGCCGTCGCCGCTGGCTCGCGGGCCGTCGCCCTCGCGCTCTGCGTCGTCCTCGGCGCCGTCGTCACCGTCGCTGCAGCAGTTCTTGCACCACGTCCAGCAGGTGAAGAAGCGGCTGCGCGACGAGGAGGAGGTCGACACGGGCAAGCCGCTCACCTCGACCGCGACCACGACCTCTGCCGCCGGGGCCGAGCAGCCCAGAAGCAGCAGCAACACCACCAGCCCGACGAAGAGCGGCCCCAGGCCGCAGGAGGGCGAAGACGAGGACGAGCACGAGCATGAGGTGAGCGCGACGTCGCCCACCAAGCGGTCCATCGCCAGCGTGCTGCACTCGCCCACGGCCCACACGCCGTCGCCCAAGCGGGGCAAGACTGCGGGCGCCGCCAGCGGGAGCAGCACGCCCCTGCCCGGCCGCATCATCAGGTACGTGCGTTTTGTGTGAGGCTGGCCTCATGGGCGCGCGAGCTCGAGGTTGGGGCGAGCTGACGCCAGGGAATTTGTGCGGACAAAGGGCGGAAGGAGACATTTCCACGTTCGTGAAGAAGACGGGCAACGTCCCGCAGGGCTTCATCAACGCTGCTCAGGACCGCGCCACCTTTGGCGCCTTTGCCAAGGTGCGTCCGTTCCTGATGCCCTGGAAAGAAACAAATATTTCAACAATGTGCGCGCGACAGGAGCTGCTGGAAGGCAGCGAGCTGGTCTGCTGGGGCATGGTCTATCGCTACGACACCACCAACTTCCGTCGAAGCGAAATCCTGGTACCACCAATCGCGTTTTGTGTGCAACTTCTCTCTTGTTCCGGAAGGAAGCTAAGGACGGGCGCGGGGCAGGATCGGAAGGTGTCCGAGGACGCGCCCATCCAGTACAAGCAGGTGCTGGGCGTGGGCTTCCTCCCCTCCAAGGCCAAGAAGCCTTATTTCGTCCAGCTCAACGCCCACGACCTCATCCTCGCATACGCCGATGCTTGCGCCGAAGCCGACCCACAGGTACTCGTTTCGGTATTTCATTTTCTATTTATTTAAGTATTTTTTGTGTTTCTTCATTTATTTTCGTGTTCTGTTGCATACAACATCTGACCAGCCGCCAGAGCACAGAGGTGACGCTGGCCGAACGATGCGACCTGCTCAAGCGCTTCGTGGAGACGGACGCGATCCGGGGCAAGGTCTGCTACGACGTGCAGGAGAGCCTCAAGCCCATCCTCGCCCTCTACCCGCGCCATGCCGGTATGTAGCCTCCTATTCCTCTTCTCTTCGAGGCCTCACCCTGTACCGCCGTACCCCGCAGTGGTCACGCGCAACTTGCTCGACCCGAAGCTGGCGGCGTACGTGTTCGACCCGGAGATGAAGAGCTACGACTTCCCGTTCCTCGCCAGCGCCTTCAACGTCGACCAGAGCCCCAAGTCCGCCCCGCTCTTCTACCCTCTCCCCTGGTCGAAGAAGATCGCCCTCATTGACGCGTTCCTCTTCTTCTTCGACTTTGTGAACGCACAGGACGACAAGCACGTCGCCCAAGGACACGGCCAACACGAAGCGCTTCTTTGCAGGTCTTTGATCGAACCGCCCTTGCCTTCTGAGAAGAGTCTTCTCACGTCCCCTCCCGGCGCAGACATGCTGACGTGCTTCCGGCTCATGACCAACCTGGAGGCCCGCCTCGAGAAGGAGGACCTCTACCGCGTGTTCCACGGGCAGGAGATGCCGCTGGCCACCATCCTCGCCAGTGCGTCCCGCTCTCTCCTTGAGCCTGGCCTCTCCTGGCTGACTGCGCGCGTGCGTCCGTGTCGTGGGCTGCTGCGGGTGGTGGTGGTGGTCAGAGCTGGAGCTGCGCGGCGTGTACTTTGACGTGGCGAGCCTCACTGCCCACCAGCAGGCCATCCACCTGCGCATCCGCGCCATCGAGGAGGCCGCGCGCCAGCTCGTGGGCCACGCCGTCTCGCTCTCTAGTACCAAGGAGGTGCGCCTGCGGGCCGCCGCCCTGCCTGCCTGCCTGGCCTCTCCTCTCCCCTGTCGTCGCGCCATGTCTCAACGCGAGCAATCTCCCGTCGGATCTCTCGCAGGTGGCGCATGTGCTGTTCGAGGAGCTCAAGCTCCCGACCCCGCGCCGCTCGCGCAAGCAGCTCACCGACCAGCACTCGACGTCGGAGAAGGTCCTCCTCAAGCTGCGCGAGCTTCACCCGCTGCCCGGCCTGATCCTCGGTCCGTAGCCCGCGTCCCATCCCATCCCAGCCTTCTGGCCTTCTGGCCCGCGCAAGCCGGGGCTCCTCGCTGACACAACAACAACAACAACAGAGTTTCGGCACTGCCAGAAACTGCTGACGACCTACATCCACTCGCTCGCCAAGAAGGCCGTCGCCCTGCCCGAGGACGGGCAGGGCGCCCATCGCATCTTTGCCTCGTGGCAGCACACGGGCACCGCCACCGGGCGCGTGTCCGTCACCGACCCCGTTCGTCCGCCTCTTGCCCTTGCCTTTGTCGCCCTTCTTGGCTGACCTGCGGCCGTCGCGCAGAACCTGCAAGCGCTCCCGCGTGTGCCGATCGTCCTGGAGCCTCTCGACGCGACGCTTCTTGGGGCCGGCGACGGTAACGACGCGGAGCACAACCCCGGCGCCCACGAGCGGCTCGTCATCAACGTGCGCGACGCCTTTGCGGCGCCTCCCGGGTACGTCCAGCAGATACGTGCTGCTCAAGGCTTGGGTCGACGGTCTCAACGGCCGGGCGGCGTGCAGGTACGTGCTGCTCAAGGCCGACTACAGCCAAATGGAGATGCGCATCCTGGCCCACGTGAGCGCCGACGACTACCTCCGCCAGTTCTTCCACGAGGGCCGCGACATCCACAAGCTCATCGCCGCCCGCTGGCTGGGCAAGGACCCGGATGAGGTGGACGAGGTCGAGCGTGACCGGGCCAAGCGGATCGTTTACGGCATCCTCTACGGCATGGGCGCTCGGTCCCTGTCCGAGATTCTCAACGGTACGTGAATAAAAGTGAACAATAATTAATTATTGTTTTTCTTATTGTTATTCAATATTAATGTGGCTGCTGACGGATGATGCGTTCCAGTGGAGCACGCCGAGGCCGAGGAGTGGATCCGGTCGTTCCTGGACAAGTTCCCGAAGACGGCGCAGTTCCTGCGGGACACGGCCGAAGCGGCGCACGAGCACGGCTTCATCCGCACGCTGCTCAACCGCCGGCGGTTGTTCCCGTCGATCAACTTTGAGGCCTACGCGCACAAGGCCGAGCGCCAGGCCGTCAACTCGGTCATCCAGGGCACGGCGGCCGACATGGTCAAGCTGGCCATGCTCTCCATCGACGCCGCCCTCATCGCCGAGGAGCGCCGCGAGCTGGCCCAGGAGTTGGGCGGGGCCCGCGCGGGGCCGATCGCGGCGCTGGTGCTGCAGATCCACGATGAACTGGTCTACGAAGTGCGGGCCGATCGGGTCGGCTGGATGGAGGACCTCATGGTTCGCTGCATGGAGGACGGCCTGCCCCTCCGCCTCGACGTGCCCCTGCCCGTGCGCCTCTACGCGGGCTCCACGTTCGGGAACTTGAGGCCATTGCCAGATAAGAGGTTCAGGAAGGCACCAGCCACCAGTGAAGCAGCTAATTTGTAATTTTGTTTTAAAAAACACAAAAATTTTTTCTGGTGATAAAACGTGGAGAGACCACACGCAGACAGAAGCCGATGTTGTGATTTGTGGCCCAAAGATCACACAGGCCGATGATGGCGGCACCGGCCGCAACTTGTTTTGGCTTTATGAACAACTCTTTGTTTCATTCTCTTGGTCAAATAGCGGCGGGGACAGAGTGCATGAGGGCCTCGCTTGATGTCACGCGGGACCGGCGCACAAAGGGCACACTCAGCCGCCGCCCAGAGCCGCGGCCGCCAGGGCCACCAAAGGCCGGGAGTGCGCGGTCGCGCCGCTCGTGGGTGTTGGTCGACCGCCCGGAAGCGAAGCTGGCCAGCGCGTCGCGCATCTCTTCGGCCAGCCGCGCCTGCCGGAGCGGCACGCGCATCACGTGCACCGGCCCGTCGTACACAGCCTCCACACGCCCCACTTGCTCGAGCTCCCCGGCCGAGGCCAACAGCACGAGTGGCATGAGCCGCTCGAGGCTCAAGAGGTAGACCTCGGCCTTGGCCCAGCTCCCAGCGTCCACCACCACCGCGTCGTAGGGCTGCTCTGGCAAATTGGGCTGCTGCTCGTCCTCGTCCTCGTCTTCGTCCTTGTTCTCGTTGTGTTCAGCAAAATCGTTGGCACTGATGCGCTCGAGACGAGCGATCAGCTCCTCGCGCGAGGAGGCCACCACCACGTCGGCGCCAGCGACGACGAGGCGGTCACGGAGCACGCGCTCGTTCGTGGCGCTGCTCACGAACAGGAGCACTCGCTTACCCGCGCACTCGCCACCGCCGCCGGCCGCGCTCTCGCTCCGGCCCTCCCCGTTGTCCTTTGGCACTGCGCGCAACACAGAAAGGGGCATGAGGACACAGTGTACATCGGTCACGGGGATGACGGTCTCGTACGGGCGGCGCGGATGGTGAAGTGGAAGGAGAAGCCTCCCGAGTCGCCGTCGCTTGAGGCCCACACGCGCCCGCCAAACATCTTACACAGCTTCTTGCACACGTACAGCCCTGCAAGCATCGTCATCAGCACCGTTTGGTCACAGCCTCGGCCCAGGAAGAGAGAAAACGAAAACGAAGACGACAAAGAGGGGGGGGGGGTGAACGAACCAAGGCCGCCGCCGCCGTACTGGAAGGCGTGGAGGGCGTTGCCGTAGGAAAAGGGCTGGAAGAGCTGCGCCAGTTCCTCCTCGCTGACCGCCTTGCCCGCGTTCCGCACCCGGAAGTGCAGCTCCACCGTGTTCGCCTCGTTCTTGGCGGCCGCACCGGCGGCATCACCGCCCGAATTGGCCTTTGTCTGGCGGTGATGGTGGTGGCCTCCGTAGGACGCGTCATCGTCACCGGTCCGGTCGTTCTCGAGTTCGTCGTCGTCGTCGCTCGGCAGGCCGGGGAGGTCCTCCTCAGAGGCCATCAGTGGCCGGCGCGGCACGGCCTGCCGAGCGGCGTTGGCCTCCTTGGCGCGCGCATAGTCGGCCGATAGGAGCGCCGGCGTGCTCATCGCCGCCGTGAGCAGGCGCGCCGACGCGTAAAACTGGCCGCCCACACGACCTCGGCTGTGGCTCCGGCTCCTGTGTTTGTGATGCTGCTGCTGCGGATGATGATGATGCACGGCATTGCCGGCTTCGCCGTTCGGGCTCGTGTCGCCGCTACTGCTGTTGATGCTGCCTTCGTCGCCGCCGCTGGTGGCGTTGTCGTCATCGTCGTCGTTGGTGTGGCCAAACTCGGGGATCGACGAGGACGACCGCGAGAGGCGGGACTGGCTCGCCGGCAGCGAGTGCCGGCGCGGGACGTGGGACCACGAGCCCGCCGGATCGGCGCTGTGCGAGCTCTCGGTCGTCTGCGCCTTTGGCGTTGGCGTCGTTGTCGTCGCCGTCGCCGTCGTCGTCGGCGGCAGCGCGGAGACTTCGCTGGGCATTGACGCCGATGCGGCGGCCGCGGTGGACGACCGATGTTGGCGCGCGGGCGAGTAGGCCTCTGGCTCGGGCGGCGACAGGGCAGCGGCGGCGGGCACGACGACGGGCTCGACGGAGACGACGATCTCGCCGCCCTCCTCCGACACCCGGACCGAGTGCGCCAACAGGTTGACCAGAATCTGCTGCAGCCGCGCGGAATCGGTCACCAGGACGCGCGGCACGTCGGCCGCCAGCTCGTAGGCCACGTTGATGCGCTTGGCCGCCGCCGAGCCCTCCACCGCGCCCAAGCTCGCGTCCAGCCACTCCTCGGTCACGCTCTCGCTCGCCTCCTGCAGGAGCCATTCCCGAGTCGTCGTCAGTTTGACGTCGACAAGAATGAAAAGAATTTAGCTCTCGCGGGCGGCGCGTACGATGGTGAGCTTGAGGGCCTTGAGCTTGGAGAGGTCGAGGACGTCGTTGATGAGGGCGAGGAGGGTCTCGGACGAGTCCTGGATGTCGGCCACGCATTCGGCCTGGTGGGGGTTCATGGCGGTGTCCTCCATGAGCGAGGCCATGCCCATGATGCCGTTGAGCGGCGTGCGGAGCTCGTGACTGGCCACGGCGAGGAACGAGTCCTT